>CAJNDT010005960.1:0-85000 GCA_905221615.1 Symbiodinium sp. CCMP2592
TCTGCTGGAGGCTGCAACATCAGCTGATGCAGCATGCCCTTCATGAACCTGCGCATGCTGGGCTTCTGATGTTGCAAAAACTGTTTGTGGATTACGGTTTGCGGATTAGGGTTTGCAAATTCATTTTTGCGGCTTTGCTGTCGGATTAGGGTTCGAGGGTTTGCGGATTAGGGTTTGCGAACTACGGTTTGCAGATTAGTGGGTGTTGGGCATGAGGGTTTGCCGATTAGGGTTTGGCAGATGGAGTTTGCACCGAAGTAGGACCCTAAAAACAACCATTTGCTCTGCACCATTTGCACCCTAACCTTGCATGTAATGAGAAGCGGATACTCTGACTGGCTCATACCTTTACAGATGTGGTTCCAGCCTTGCATAGACGTAGCAGAAGAGCCGCAAGGCAAACACGACAATGTTGGCCTTGTTCATGTATGCGAACAGGACCTGCAACGCAGGACAGCTGTCACAGTTACAAGGATGGCGACGTAAACCTTGCCTGCACAATGATGCCTGTGAGGGCAACATTGGAGAACCATGCGTACAAGCGGGGCTTGTGCTTGTTCGCCGCAGAGAAGCCCATACCTTAGCCGGGACTTCCGGTCGACAGGAAGGGCAGCTGGCATTTCACACCTCCTTTGCAATAATTAGAATAAGGTTTAAGGGTACATTATACTATACTATAACCATAGCAAGGAACCCCCACAATAGTAAGGGTATTATTTAAGGCCCCTATATTGTATTACTTGTCCATAGACCCTTTAAGCCGGTCGTAGCGAAAAGCAGTCAACCGCGACTCATCAGTTGCACGAACCGCATGTCCGAGACGCAACAACTTCTGCCGCGAACCATTGGCTCCAATATAGGGGCGCAATACTAACTAGAATAGGGTTTTGGGGCCCATTATGCTATAATTGGACTGAGGAACCCAAACTTGTATAGGTAATTATTGAGGTCCCTATGTTGTGGTCCAAGTAACTTCACTTCATGAGACCTAGGAAGCCTGCATTTCCGAATCTTACGAGTCATCGGCAAGGGCTACAGGGGAGTTTCCGGAAATTAGGGGTACCTTATTGTGGGCCAACTCCCACATACCTGCGACTTCTAAGCCCCGGAATGCAGATGAGTTGCAGAAGTAGAGCTTCAAGTATGCCAGCTGGAAGCCAAGCTGTGCCCAGAACCTTCCGTGCCAATGGCCGATCCCAGGTGACACTGGGTAATGGGTAGCTTGTAGTTACCCTAAACCCGAAACCCTAAACTTTTAGGGTTCAGGACCTTATGGGTAGTTGTCAAAATTATGGCCCCTTTTGGGGTACCTTGAATATTAGGTGCCGCATTGTAGGGACCCCAAAAAGGGACCATAATTTTGACAACCACCCAAATTAAGGGGTGTGATCTCAGGGCTCGCAAGAGTCCTTGCAGGTCTGAGGCAGTGGCAACGTCCACAGCGTCTGCAACGGCAGCGCCTTCTGGAAAGAACCCATGCTTCATAACTCATACTGTAGGGGCCTTAATACTTAAAATAGATAATTGGGCTCCTTATTATTACAGTTATAACAAAAATATACCCTGACACCCTATCCTAACTATCAAGGCCCTACATTACATGCTTTTCGCAAATTCAAGGACAACATGCCCTGCTCTAGAACATACATGCATGAATCGTGCGCGATCTCCGCAACATCCAGTACGAGGCAGACTGTCAGTGACGAAAGCGCTGCAGGCCAAGCTGGACGCCAACCGGCAACAGGCGACTCAAAGACAGACTTGCTGACGTGTGGGGCTCGAGGATTTGGTGACTTGTTGCGGGCGAGAGCATCCTGAGTCGTGAAATAAAGGCCAACTGCGCATCATGAAAGAGTTGGTAGTTTCAGATCGGGTAATACTTGCACGGGCGTGCGGCGCCGCCCACTAGCTTGCAGGTGCCTGGTATGCTGAGGCCACCTCCTGGACAGAGTGCCTGGGCCAGGGGACACTCACCACTGACACTGCGGCCGCAGGACACGCTCACCACTTAACACTGCGACCGAGTTCAAAACCAACATGCCCGCAGTAGGGCCACGCGTAGTGAGTTGAAGCATCCATACTAGTACTGGTTACTACTGGTTACTTCTCGAACACACCGAGACACGGTATCCCGCCTCGAGCAATGTAGCATAAGGCCTAGGTACGCCGCCTCAAGGACAAGCTCCTGGGCCCGAGGTTGGCGAAATTTACGGAACGAGGTGATCACGGGCCTGGGCTTCATTCGAGAAATGCGAAGTAGTACAGACTTCGCTTTGATAGACGAAACCAGCTTCGGGGTTTGCAAAGGGCAGGTCGCTCTCTAATGTTCTTTCGCAGAACTCGAGTCCCCTGCCACTACTAGCAGCCCTGTGAAGAGCCGCTCGTGGTGCTGGAAGACCGCCGGAGACACGGTGCGGGCGCTGCGCGCGCCCAGTCCTGCTTTGAGGACGAAGGGCTGACAGAAAACTTGAGGGAAACACAGCTGTTGCGAGGCTTTGTGCTGATGAACGATCCTCGCACACTTCCTTGAATACACTTTGCATCCCCTGCCTCCAATAGGGTCCATCAGGTCACCGAAGACGTCAGGACTGGAGAACACGGAGAAACTGTTATGCAGGGGTCCCTCACGAAGTCCGGTGCTCGAACATGCGAAGTCGGCGGGGATAGTTCAAGCGGAGAATACACCCAACTCACCAAGCCCCATCCGAAACAGAAGCATAGCATGTGTAGGGGCGCGAATGCTGCTACGACTTTAGCTGTTGTTGTATTGCAGACTTTGTACTACGGCTACAAAGCCATTTCTACCGGTACTGTTGGTACAACTGAAACTTATGCTGGCATTGAGATGACGATCTCGTTGTGGATGCATCATGCCGTGAAGTCGAGGTCAGACCGTCCCAGAGAGCCCAATACCCCTTACTTAAGGAATATAGCTTAAATCATAATATGAAGCCCCGTATAATTTAAGCTGGGGTCAGCAGGCTGACGATGCTGAACCCAGGCGCACACAAAGAAAGACAGCCACAGGCGCCCTGCTCACACACACGCAGTCACACACATGGGTAGTTGTCAAAATTATGGACCCTTTTGTTTTGGGCTATCCTAAATAATAGGTGTCGTATATAATAGGGCACCAAAAAGGGACCATAATTTTGACAGCCACCCACATGCAAAGCTTAACATGCCATGCGTTGCTGGATTGAGCATTAGCTTATCAAAAGGTGACGCCGCGGACTCTTGTTTGTTCGTTACGGCATCCTCCTCCCTAGTCAGGTAAGATCAGATCAGAGCCAATGACACTGTTACAGTTACCATAGGCTTGAATTCTACAAATGAGGTGGCAGTGTCTTGCATCACAACCCTTCAAGTATTGAATCGCTTCCTTGTCATACTTGTTCATACCCTCTTTTCTGGATGAACAAAACAAAGACCTCTCTTCACATTGCGTTTTCCAGGAAGCGTGTTGCTCCTAGTGCTTGTGTAGGACACAAAAGCATCACAGCAGCAAGAGCTAGCCCTACTTCCGACGACAGCTGTTGGGCCCGGGTTTACTGAGCGGCGGGCCGTGGGCCGGCCCGAGGAGAACTCGGAGGGCTAGGCAGTCTCATGTTGGGCGGAAGCCCTGGCAAGAACAGGACAGCCAAAGCTTCTGCAATGAGGGTTCAGGGCTTAGGGTTTCAGGGGCTTTTGAGATTGGGAGCTTCGGGGTTCGCAGTTTATGATTTAGCGTTTGTGAGATAGGATCCACAGTCTACGGAGGTAAAGGACGGTACAGGGCTCAGGGGTTCAGTCAAGTCTTGGGCACTTTGGCCGTAGGGTCAGTAAAGATCGCTGTTCTGTGCTTCAGTGTGTCTGCTATCATCAAGTGCAGCTTTTAGCTAATGGCAATCTGCAGCCAGAGAGACGGGACGTCAGAGCCGTCAAGTACTTATGCGAACCGGACGACGGCGAGGGCTACAGCTCCCACGCGCTACCTACTGCTGCAGAAACCTGGCAGGAAACAGCACCCCGAGCATGCCGAAGTCCACGCATCAGCAAAAGGACTATGGCCCGCTTGGGACCTCTATGGACCTCTCAGGCTACGAAGCCCACAAACCTTTATTACTGTAGACACTGACGGCTCCTTAATTTTACTCTGCTGATTGATCCTCCCATCAGAATTCTCATGACCCGGTTCCCGTGCTGACCCTTCCTGGCCCTGGTATTGATTGTTCCCGAACAAAACGCCGGGCGCACCCAAACTCAATGTGCCTGCATGAAACGAAACTGCAGACCGCTTCGTCGGCTGTCGGTAGCTTCGGGGATGCAGAGCAACCCGCCGTCCAAAAATGCTCGTGGTGCCAAGTTGCTTATCCATGCAAATATACATTCTATATTGTACTTGAGAAATATGATCTCGTCTTCGATTCATCTACGTAACCGATTTATTAACAAAACTTAGAAAAACACTTTTAATAGGGATGCATACCATGCCTTTAAACCGCAGCTTTCTTCCAGTCATCTACTTTTCATTGCATGTGCCGGTGTACCAGGTGGAAACTGACAATGGTCAGTGCTTACGACTAACGCCGCGGCTTTCCTTGTCCAGTTGCGGCCGGTTCGTTGAATTGCAATCTCCGCTCTTACCAGTATATATCAGGTTCAGAGGCACTGGCACAGATTGGCTTGAAATGAGGCGAACGAGCACTCGTACAAATCACATGCATCCACAAGGACCAGCTGCGAAGTACAGGGACTGCTGGCAGCGTGCCTGTAGCAGTAGCGTAAATAACAATCTCAGTTTCATTCCTGGTTCATGCGACCACATACTAGATAGATTTGGTACCATGGCACCCGCACAAGCAAACTCAAGAGGTGTTCTATCTGTGAGAGTCTGCAACAATAAATTGTTG
Source organism: Symbiodinium sp. CCMP2592 (assembly GCA_905221615.1). NCBI lineage: Eukaryota > Dinophyceae > Suessiales > Symbiodiniaceae > Symbiodinium > Symbiodinium sp. CCMP2592. The sequence continues at coordinate 4,893 of CAJNDT010005960.1, forward strand.
CCGCCATGTTGCCATCTGGATTCTCCAAATAGACCGCGAAGTAGGGTGCCAAATCCGAGTTGCCATCGCCTCCGACTATCGCGGAAAACTCCTCCCTTGTGACAGTTCGTGCTCAATGGCTTGGGGTTGACATTGGCATGGACCCTAAAAGGTCTAGAGTTCGTATGCGCGCCAGTCGGACCAGCAACTTCGGGACAAAACGCCCTCCCTCCGAATTGGCTTTCTCATCAGTTCCTCGCTACTTAGGATTTAGCCTGGGGCCCTTGTTCTCGCGTCTACTACTACTACTACCACCACTACTACTACTACTACTACTACTACTACTACTACTACTACTACTACTACTACTACACTAACCACCCCCTACCAGGCCCTACAAACTACACTTACTCCAGCCGGGCTGGGCAGTGGCAGCTTCTAGGCTCCCTAACTGCGACAGCTGCGTAAGCTGCGGAGGCTCATTTTCCTTAGCTGTCACAGCCGGTGAAGTTGCAGAGGCTCTTGCCCCAAAACTGCGACAGCAGCTGGAGTTGCAACCTCGACGGGGAAGAAACTGATAAACCCCAGGTGGTCGGATAGTACGAAAACGCTGTAAATACCGTGCAAAACCCAGGTGCTGCCAAGAAGGGTTTAACATTTCTAAAACCTGAAGCGCAACATCTTGTAAACATCAAAAACAAAGATGCAGCTGTACGTGGGAGGGGCGGGTCAACACGCCTAAAGCCCCGACCTCGGCGTAGGAGGGTTTGCTTTGAAGTGGTGTGTGGTGTGTGCGCGCGAAGGTGGAGATATTGCTCGGGGTGTCTGCGAAACAGTGTCGTGATCATCCCCGAAAAGGCTTCCCCCCCAACAATTTCGAGTTTTTGCGAACGCCCGCCGAAATCCCAAGGTCGAGTTCGCAAAGTCCAGTGGAGGTTTGGTGACTGTATAGGATGGTCCGACATCTCGAAACTACTGTGAATACCGAGCAAAACTTGTTGTTCTTTCTCTTCTTTATGTTCTTCTTTGTTCACCTCGTTCCTTTCATGCTTTCATTACATGACATAATAAAGGAACGAAGAAAGAAACACAAAGGATAAAGCACAGACATCACAAACTCGACACTTCGCTGCCCAAATACACCAAATCCTAGGCCAGGAACTCTTAATCCCTAATCCCTAGACCCGAAATCCTCAACCCCAAACTAAACTCTGCACCGTAAGCGCTGCATCCTCCAGCCTAGCAACGAAACCAAAAACGTACATAAGGTCCTGCCAAAACCTGAAAAACCTGTTTACGACCCTTTTAAGTCTTGTCTTGAAATACGTATAACACACCCACCCGAAGCCTGCAATTCCTGAAGGGCTGCTCAAAGTCTTATGTCTGCAGACATGAACGGGTAAGCGGGCTTAGGATTTAGGGTTAAAGTCAAGGGGCTTGGGGTTGATGATGTTAATACAACAGTAGCATCACCACAGCAATGACAACTTAGCAACAACAGCAATGCCAGGCTCCTGTTACATGTGTGGAGGCATCGTGTCAAAACGTAGGCCTAACCCAAAAATCCGAAACCCCTAAACCCTAAATGCCAAACCCTTGGGCAGAAGACCTTTCTGCTTGTCGGAGCCCTCATCTACCAACTCCTGCACAAACGCAGGGTTTGGAGTCGCTGCCTGCCCTGTGCTTCTTCCTTTCACGCTGAAGTTTCTTGATCTATTTTCACAAAAGGCTGCTCGGGTTCGGCCCATCAACTCGATCCACTATGAGAATCGGGTTCTGGCCACTTCAGGGGCCCTTTTCTGCCCTCGTACTCTGCTCGCAGGACTCGAATCCCGAGCATTCTTCCAAAACCTCGAAATCGGTGGTTGTCAATATTAGGGTTCCTTTTTGGGTCCTGGGTCCTCAGGCACCTAATACCCTAAAACTTACCTTTGGTTAGTAGGGAATGGAAGAATGGTAGTAATAGTAGTTATAATTGTACCCATTCCTCCATTCCCTACTAACCAAAGGTAAGAAAAGGGACCATCATACTCACAACCACCCAGATCCTCAACCCTTGGAGCCCGAGGCTGATCGCCCTAATCGGGGGAGAGGCAGGTCCAAAACGGGGATCCATGCGTACCAAGAGAAGCCACAACTTCAGGAGAGTTCTTTTAGCATGTTTGGTGGCGGTGCCGCACTTGCAAGTTCATGTATGGTCATAAATGGAGTTATAAGTCCCCCAACATAGGGAACAAGTGCACTTATCCTACTCTTAACCCTGTTTATAACTACCCACGAACCTCCAAGTAGCTAAGTGGGGTCTACATAAAGCCTATACCGCCATTTTAAGGTCCTTGGATTGCGCGATTCAAGCTTCAGGGATTGTGCAAGAAAGGGCTCAAGGCTTCTCTTGCGGCGGTGAGGCAGGGGCATTGTTTCTGAGACCTGCTAGCTCGGCAAAAAAGGGTTCTAAGACTCTACTATGCCCAATTGAAACATAAAAAACAGTATGTTTAATATTCTCTTGGGTTTTATACGAACAAAAAACAATTCCTAAGGAGACTATGGTCTAAGGTGGGGGTAACCATGATCTGCCGTTCGAAATCAAGCTCTCCTCTCGGAGTTTTGCGGCTACGTTGTGTTATGGCATGCCCGGAGTAGAGCAGGCACGTGAAAGGGGCCCCACTCTTGGAACAACCCCTGCGAAGTTGCCGGGAGATTGCCATGCAAATGCTAATGTCGGGGTTAATGCTTTAAATAACCCCCCAGCTTTTAACCCACAGTAATCTCAAGTCCGTCGGGGTGAGAACCGTGTAAGGTAAGCTCAAATCCCAGGGTTAACGCAAGCTGCAAGCCCCACACCCAAGCACATTGCATCTTTCCCATGTCCTTCTTCGCATCTTGAAAGCCATTAATGTGGAGTTCGGCTCGGGTGCGCCTCATGACTTTGCATTCATGTTTCGAGCTTCTGTTCACACTTCCGAAGGAATGCGGGGATGTCTCACGAAGTGAACGGCAGCTACGAAAGAGCTTGCCATGTCACGGCATGGAGAATTGCCGGGTCGCGTGCACTACGAAGTGCGGATCTATCGAATATGTGGGTAGTTCGCTGAGTCAGGTTCCCTTTCGGGTCCCCAAAACCGTATGGCACCCGAAAAAAAAAGGACCCTCAACGGGCCGCGGACTAAGAGAACTACCGACATGACTGCTCCATCTTTCTTCCGCAGGTTTAGTCGCTACATGCGGCTCTCTTCATCCCAAGCGTGAACCCCCCCACTCTTGACCTCCCAGAGAGGAAAGAAACATCTGAAACCCTGAATCTTGACCCTCAGATGTTGGCGCCCTGCCCGGGCCCTCAGCGAGGACCTGAAGGATTAGCATCGGGTTTTGGGGTGTACGGTGTACTATACGAAGGATTCTAGAAAGGGTACCGCTACGAATTATTCAGAACCTTATGTTGCCCACCCTACCACCCGAAGGTCGGGCCCCCAGCAGCATATGAAGAGGTTCGATTAGCGGATCATCCACCTGCAGGCGCGCCGGCGTGCCCAGGTCGCTTGAAAGCTCCATCTCCATTTGCCTATTTCCCGGCTCTATAGGGATTCTACAAGGTTTCATCAAGTGAGGTTTTATCAGCCTATAGACCTTCCAGCTTTCATCCTGCAAATCGGTTGCTTCGAAAAGCCTGTGTATCAACCATGTTGAAAACGCAAAAGCTTTCTTTCAGAACGGATGCACAAGACTAAGCAGACTGCTCCTGCTTGGACTCTCTGCTAACCTTGCCCTGTGCTGTCAGCATTTTCGCCAAACTATCTCCTGAAACTCACACACGACAGCTGGAACCCCAAACCGTTCGGCCTCTACTGTTGGAAAACGGCACAGCTCATGATCATGCCAATATCATCGATACCGAAGCGGCAAGATTCTGTTAGGTGTCCACAGATGGAGGACTCTGCCAAGGACCCCGTAAGGTGTACAGATTTTAATAGCAATATGAAAATTAATGGCAATATGAATATTAATAGCCGTAGTACTAGTAGGGTTTTAGAGCTCAAGACCCAAGTTTCATAGTCTTGTCTATGGTGGTAAAGAATCCCTCAGAGGTTCGTCATGATGGTGGCGAAGAAAGGAACCAATGGGTGGTTGTCAAAATTGTGGTCCCTTTTGAGGTCCTTATTAGAATACGGCACCTAGTATTTAGGGCCAAAAAGGGACCATAGTTTTGACAACCACCCCAATATGGCATAAACTGTAGACTCGAGACCTCGAACGCCAGAACACGAACCATTCACAAATCTCGATAAGAGCGCAACCGAAAGCTGCATCCCACATTCGGTGATCCCCCTGCAGTCCACACCTCAACAGGCGAACGTTGTCACAGCGAGTGGTACGAAGAAATTTCGGATCGACGGAATCTAGTACTAAAGAGGAAGGTCCTCGCGCCTGGGAGAGGCGGTGGGGCCCTGGTAGTTGAACGTGAGATCGCTGAATTTGAACCGCGAGTGCACGCGGACGGCAGCGGTGGCTAAAGCTTTGCTGTGCGATGTGCGGGTCTGTATGAAGGGATGTTCATTACCCTAAGGCCCCAAAGTAGTTCTTTTCAGGGTTCATATGTAGAACCCTATAAGGTATTCCAAAAAGGGAACTACTTTGGGGCCTATGGGTATGCACCATAGCAAAAGAGCATCTAAAATGATGAGCGCGTCATGAAACGTGAACCTCTGTAATCAATGCCTCTGTCGGAGCAAGAACTTGTTCATCCAAGAGTGTGAGGTTGAGGATCGGTACAAGCTTCATGTTGAGCTTAGCCACGGCAACCTTGACATTCCAATGTACAGTTGACGTTATATTTCTCTTGCGAGGATATGTTGGCTCCTACCCTAAAACATGCATTGTTGCTTGTCGGAGAGGGGTTTTGAGCATATTTTGGTGTTGGCATGTCTGTTGGCCAGGCGTGCATGGACGTCATACACTGGCGGGCTTGTCGCCCTCCACGCAATGCTTTTCGCTCGCGACGCGGTCGCAGCTGCCCAGCCATCAGTCGCCTGCCAGGCATCGGAACAAAACTCAGGATTCTCTCATTGACTCTGGACGGATACTGGCTGCACGACCACACGGCGCTTGACACAAGGCACGGTGAGCAAGAGCCGTCCGCAGCGGCCTTTTGAACGACTTTAGATGCCAATCTGTGCCCGCAGCCTTGCACTCCGTGCAAAGGCTGCTAAGGCCAGTCCGGTGTCATTTGGGCTTGACCCAAGCGACTAATCCGCTCTGCGCTTGCGACCCTGCACTCCACGCCAGGACTCGCTAAGCTGCAGGTCGGTCAACAAGACCTCGTCCTTCGACAGAACTGACTATACACCTGCGAGCAGTCTGCCCAGATAGACCGTAGTAGTCACGCGAGTGACTTGAGTTGAGAAAGCTCTACATTAGCACGGCACTCGTTGCCACAAGGAGAACCTCGTCAGGCTTCTACACCGCTACTTTTTTCGGTGGGAGCGGCCTTGGTTTCTTCAGCGGCCTTGATCTCTGAAGTCTTTTCCTCTGCAGGGCCATCGAACATGCCACCGTGCTCCGCCCAGTAGTAGCAAGGGCTGAGCAATGCCCAGACCATTACGTAGCCAGCGTGCACTTGGAAAGGGAGCAAGGGATCATCGATCGGCCGGTAGAAGCAGAAGCCTGCAATGACAGCTCCCAGATTCCCTCCGGCCCCAACAAGGGTAGACACGACTGCTAGCTGCTGCCGGTTCATGAAAGGCACGATGCCGTAGCATCCACCAAGCCGACGCAAAAGAGGAAGATTGCCTCAAAGAAGAGGGACAAGAATTGCGCCCAGATGCGGCCGCGGAATCCCATGTACTTGAAGAGGATGTCGCTTGTGATTCCACCCAAGGACCTTGCAGCGAGATTCACAATGGAGTCGCTGTACAAACAAACCCATTGAAGTGATTAGCCGATACCGGCCTGGCAAAGAGATTCATAAGGCCAAATGCTCCTGCTAGGGCAGAGGCATCTGCTGCATCCATCTGGAAGTAGGTCCTGAAGTGCGTGGCCAACTGGGTGTTCATCGCCAGCTCCGTGCCGAAACAAGCCGAGTACCTGTCTGGCAACAGATGACGAAACCAGCACAGGCAAAAAACATCATCCGTGTAGAAAGCGTGGACTGGTTGCGGTTTGGCCAGCAGTGCGGCATGGTCAAACTGTTTACTCTCTTGCGAAGCGCTTGGCTAAAGCAATGCCTGTTTGCAGCTTGGCTGCTGCATGATCATGACAAGTACCCTGAAGTCCGAGCACACTTCAACGTAGTCCCACATGGATGGCTTCTTATAATCTTGCCCGTCACGGACACGTCGAATCTCTTTGCGGTGGGGGTGTCCCAGCACAGCAGCTTCAAGCACGCCGCCATGATGATAAAGAGAACGGCAGGCACGATCATGGCCACTCGCCAGGCTGTGTCAGCTGCCATTCCCGAGCTCACCATGGGGTTGAACAGGACGGAGATCATGAGTGATAAGAGTGATGAGGGGGACGCCCTCACACGACATCCTAAGCACCGTCAGTCGATCCCGCAGCGCGGTCTCGACCCCAAGCCTGCAGCATTAGCCGCGTGAGGGGCGCCCTCACTCGGCATCCGAATCACAGTCAGTCGATCCCGTAGCGCGGTCCCGACCCCACGCCTGAAGCACATCCACGAAGTAGCCCTGCAAGGCACGCACCTGAGCTGAGCTGCAGCCTGCGCCATCCTCAGGCACAACACCGCACTGGCGAAGACACTTGGGCAACGCACCAGGAAGGTCCTCGGCACGTATGCGCGCACCGGGCGCAGCGCCGGCGGTCCACTCACATCTCAGCTGCGCCAGTCGAGCGCGATTCGCTGGGCAGCCCCAGAGCAGATGCAGCAAATGCTCATCTTCAAGTCCACAACGCCGGCAGAGCGCTGTCGGGGCAAGCTTAGCCTGGTGCAAACGATAGCGGTTCCACAAGGCGTCAGCGAGGAACCGTGCATATCTGGCACCACGGAGGCTGCCATCCCATCCGAAGTCTTGGCGACCCGCCCGCATCGCGAGCAACGGCTGCAGAGAAGAGTCACGATCAACCCCGCTCCCGATGCCCTCATGCGCCGGCCGACTGCCATCCCACATGCGCCACCACCACTGCCGAAGGCCATGCCGAAGAACATGGCGTGCCTGCTCTCCGCGTGCCCCAGGGCACGTGAGCCTGTCCAGCTGGATGACCTGAGCCTCGCCTGTTCGAAGTGCAGCCGCTCGGGGCCAACTCCAGGAAAGAGCCGCGAGAGCCCTATGCAAATTGCCAGCAAAACCCAAAAACTTATGCCCGCCCTGAAAAGCACGCCAAAGTCGCTGAACCAAGGCAGGAGCCCACTGAAAGAGGCGGCCTAAGCTTATCACGATGCCATAGAACTGCACAGCAGACGGGGCGAGTCGGTGAAGAGGGCCTAGCAATCCCAGTGTGTAAGCAACACTGCGCATCCAGTTCTTGACATGCAGGGTCGGACCCCACCATGCCTGGCAAACAGCGGTGGAGAGGCTGTCAGTAGCTCTTTTGCTGAGGGCGCTGCCTTCCGAGTACAGGCCTTGCAGAAAGGCAGGCAGCAGTCCCCGTCGAGTGTCGTGCTCCGGGAGAGCGCGGGCTCGCAGAATCTTGGCTTTCACAGCAGCGGCTCTGCTGTCACCTAACTCAAAGTTTGCAACCAAAGTGGTCTGGAGCGCAACACCTAGGTACTTAATGACAGTGCACTCTGGCAGGGCCAACCAGCGGGCCGCTTCGTGGCATCTGGGGTTTCCTATCTGAAAGCGCACCGACTTGCGAGGGTGAATCTCCATGCCAAAAAGATGGTCAAAAGTCTGCGTGCGCTCGAGGGCCTGAGCAATGCGGGCTGGGCTCGAGTCCAGAAGGCACCGGTCCTCCAGATAGACTCGGACCAGATCCATCGCCGGCAGATGCTGCAGCCAGGCTCCCATCACTAAATTGAGAGCCCAAGGCGCAATCGCATCTCCTTGAGGCAAGCCGCGCTGGCGCTGAAGGCGGACCGAGCAGCCCGTTGGGCCTTCCCCTGTCCAAATGTGTCTCTCCAGTCCCTGCCACAACTGCAAAACTTCGAAGAAGCACCGTGGAGCTCCACACGCTTGTAGAAGCACGCGCAGGCTGAGGAGCGAGACCGAGTCGAAACAGCGTATTGTATCTAAACACGCTCCTGCACACGGCGAGCCTTCAGCGCGCGCGCATGCCAACTGCGCGGAGACAAAGTTTCCAGTCACCGCTGCCGGCGGCACTCCCTGGCGGCCGCCCACGAGTTCGGCGGGGAAGAACGTGTCTCCCCACGTGGCTAAATGACGTGCCATTCGTGAGGACCAGATTCTGTACACGACCATCAAGATGGTGATAGGCCGCGTGCCACCCGCCTGTTTAGGGAGGCAAATCAGCCGAGCCTGCTGCCAGGAAACTGGGAACGACAAGCCAGCGTCCATAGCATCGTAGAGCTCGCAAAGCATGGACAAGTGCAAGTCTGGCAGGTTAGCGAACTGCTTGAAGCTCAGGCCATCAATCCCTGCAGCGGTGTTGCGACATTCACTGCGGATGTCCCGGACGCTCCACTGCGAGGGCCTCGGAAACGGAGGCACATGGCGCCCTAAAGCATCGCAGACCTCTTGAAGCTCACGCCGATGTCTCTGGAATCTGGCCTCAGGGATCGGACGGAGATCATGAAGATCTGCGTGACACCTCCGCCCAGATTTCCCCATCCGGCGGCTGTAGCGTTCGCAGTTCCAATCACATTGGGCGCGAACATCATGAACACCAGAACTGGTTGGTCACGAAAGTGGCTCCTTCACAGGGGGCATCGGGGGGCTAAGTAATGTCAATGGGACGCTGCAACGCAGAAAAGAGAAAAATGGGTCCTGCGCAACCGATGAAGAAGCGAATGAGCGCATAATTCCAGGGAGCGGAAATGGCCGCTGCCATAGCCACCCAGAACGCTCCGAAAGTCAGCAGGCTGGCTTGCACGTTCACTGGGCCGAAGCGCTCGAGGAGGGTGCCGAGAGCGATACGAACGAAGATGGTGGAAGCGACAGCAGCGACGCCTGCATTGGCGATCATGCCTGCGCACACATTTGGCCAGGACTGAAGGCGCATATGGGCTCTTCTCTTCAGCAGTCGCAGTGGCACTGCTCATGACAGCAGCTGGAACTGCTGCACAGTCCGTGATGACATCACCATCCTTGACCTTGCCATACTGGCAGTACTCCAGACCTGTCTTCAGGCTTTTGTACTTCAGATAGGCCGGCCGCAATGGATTCTCGGCGGGGGGGAACTTCTGGTTCTCACACATATTGATGCTGGTGGCCACCTCCAGCCCCAACGGGGCAAGGGCAAACCAACCCAAGAAGGCAAGGAAGAAGGAGAAGACACTTCCCCTGAACGCTCGCATGTGAGGATTCTGCTGAACAGTGCCGCAAACACGGAGCAGGGGCAACTCCGTTGCCTTGTTGGATTCATCCACCTTCAACTTGAAGTCCGCCATGCTTACGAGTTCCTGCAAGGACTTCTACCTGATCAGCCTGCACGTGCTGCAAAGCCGTCATGTCATAGACTGTCATGAGGACATACAGGCATCTACAATACTGCGCATCCGCAGTGGGCGTATGAACGAATAGATGCCAATCTGTGCCCGCAACCTTTCATCTCCGTGCAAAGGCTGCTAAGGCCAATCCGATGTCAATTGGGCTTTCACCCAAGCGACTACTCCGCTCTGCACTTGCGACTTGCACTCCCTTTCAGGCAGCCCACCTCAAGGCCCTTCTCCTTGTTGATCGTCTCGAGCTTCTTGCTGATCTCGGCGTCGGGCATTTAGGGCATAGGATATCTTACTATTTGTACATGTTAAGATCTTCTTGTTTTGGGGTTTAGAAGCTGCACTCAGGACACGGTGTCTCGACGATTCAAATCCTGCACACGTTCGCAACACCAACCTGACACCCCATAGATGCAAACTTTGACGACCGAGAGTGTCAAGCCCATGCCTTCAAGCTTGAACGTCCACCCTCCTGCCCTTGCCGTTCTGTGGCTCGGCTTAACAAAGCTGCAAGGATGACGACTCTACTCCTAGCAGATGCACACTAACCATAATGACAACCAGATGACTGGCATTGGAGGTGAAGAACTTCGGGCAACACCCCTCGCTATTGCGCGGTAGTGATGGCATGCCTCATGCACAGACGCAGCATACATGCATCTTCCTAGACCCTCGGCCACAAAACACTGGCCAGGAAAGTAAAACCTGCGGAACCGAACAAGCGTTTCGGGTTCAGGGTATGGATGGCCGAAGCTAGACCCTCGTCTTCACAACTTTGATGACAATTAGAATGTTATTTGGGAGTTTCCGAAAATCAGGGGACCCTAATATAGTACCCTTAATAATAGGATCCTTATTATAAGGACCCCAAAATCAGGTACCCCTAATGTCGGAAACTCCCATTTAAGCACTCATACCTGAACCCTGCCAAGCCTGTTCTCTTGCAGCTTTCCTGCCTCAGGTCGAAACTTAGACGTTGTCTTGATGCTTTGGTAGCAGGGCTCGACCGAGCCGCAAGGACAAGAGATAGCAGCTGCTTGAGTTTAAGGCTCTTTTGTCTGACACTCGGTCAAAATTCAAATTTTCAAACAAGTCTCAAGCCTCTCCAAGCGTAAAGCAATCTCACTCAAAACGGTGTCGGGAGACCCCCAGGAGCGGCAGCTCCGTGGCCTTCTTCGTGGAATCCACTGCCAGCTCGTACTCCGTCATGGTTCTACAAAGCGGGATGACTATAATATAGGGGCCTTAACAATTAGAATAGGGTTTTGGGGCCCATTAAACTATCATAACAAGGAAGCCCCTCAAATAGTGTATTTAGGCCCCTATATCATCTCGATCTCTTTCCTGGAGGCTTTACTCGAGCACCAAAATCTCAGTGTTGACAAACGAATTCTTGACAAGGAGATGCATCTTCAACCTTGCCACGATGATTTCTGCCGCTGGTCCTGATTCCCCACTTGCAGATTCACAGATTTTTCCGTGTTGCTGATGGACCCAAGTCATGTGCTTGGCACTTTGTGCAGCAGATGCAGGCCCGATGCACCGCTTTAGCCACGCGGCGGGACTGTCTGAACTGGCCGGTGCATTGCACTCCATGCTAAAACACCGCCGGCCACACAAAACTGGCTCGAGTAATCGAATTATGAAGGTAAGAATGAGTTTCTGTTCAGCCTCGAGCGTCAGCAGAACTAGGCCAAAGCTCACATGCAGTTTTCACTGGTGGCCTCGGACTCTGTGTACGACTCGGACTCGCTGCTGTGGGTCTTGCCCTTCTCGAAGCTTTGTGCCGGTCCGCAGAACATCCCACCAGTCTCGGACCAGTAGTAGCAAGGGCTCAGTAGAGCCCAGAACATTACATAGCCCGCATGGACCTGGAAAGGCAGCAGGGCATCCTGGATCGGCTTGTAAAAGCAGAAGCCTGCAATCACTGCCCCGAGGTTTCCACCAGCTCCCACAAGAGCTGACACCACTGCGAGCTGCTTCCGGTTCCTAGTCCATGGTTGGGATTGCATTAATTATTGACATGCTTATTCAATCTATTCCTTCTTAGGTTGAAGTCCCCATAAGACTGTAAAGCGTTACCCAAATATGACAAAGGCTCATAAACGGCACGATGCCGTAGGAGGTGCCCTCAGCCATCTGCACAAAGAGCGAGAAGCACACCAAGACTGCCAAGGCCACGTACCAGGGCTGAGAATTGTCCACTTTTCCGAAGCTGAAGAGGAAGATAGCTTCGAAAAAAAGTGCCAGGAACTGAGCCCAAATGCGGCCGCGGAAGCCGAAGTACTTGTAGCAAATATCGCTGCTAATGCCACCAAGAGATCTTGCGAAAAGATTCATCAAGCCGAAAGCACCTGCCAGGGCGCTGGCATCACCTGCATCCATCTGGAAGTAGGTCCGAAAATGCGTAGCCAACTGATTGTTCATTGCGAGTTCTGTGCCGAAACATGCTGAATATTGGAAGATCATTACGACGACGCGAACGTCACGCAGCACCTCGACATAGTCCCACATTGAAGGCTTTTGTGTCTTGCCGGTCACGGTCGGATCGTATTTGCGAGCCGTGGGCATATCCCAACACATGAGCTTCATGCAAATGGCACAAATCACGAACATGACCGCCGGCACCACCATGGAGACACGCCAGGCGACATTTGGCTCCATCCCGGACGCCACCATGGGATTGAAAAGTACTGACATCATAAGTGATAAGAGTGATGAGGGGGACGCCCTCACACGACATCCTAAGCACCGTCAGTCGATCCCGCAGCGCGGTCTCGACCCCAAGCCTGCAGCATTGTACTGACATCATAAAGATCTGGGTCACGCCGCCTCCCAGGTTGCCCCAACCGGCCGCAGTGGCGTTGGCCGTGCCGACAACGTTGGGGGCAAACATGAGCGAGCACCAGAACTGATTGGTCACGAACGTGGCACCAGCACAGCCGATGAAGAAGCGGATGAGCGTGTAGTTCCATGGAGCCGAAATCGCTGCCGCCATTGCCACCCAAAAGGCGCCGAAGGACATTAAGCCGCACTGAACGTTCACTGGGCCGAAGCGCTCTAGCAGTGTCCCCAAAGCGATCCTCACGAAGATAGTCGAGGCAACCGAGGCTACGCCTGCATTGGCAATCACGGATTTGCACTCAGTGCCCGGGGTGCACACGCACTTTGTGAGCACCTGGGGCCTGTACTTCTCCTTCTGCTCAGCCGTTGAGTCGGCGCCGCCCGCCACATCTGCGGGGACGTCCTTGCAGTCGATCAGCTCACCATCCTCCTTGAGGACCCCATACTGGCAATAGCTCAGCCCACTCTTCAAGTTCTTGAACTTCAGGTAAGCTTTTCGCGTTGGGAAGTCCGCAGGAGGGAAGAGCTGGTTCTCACAAGTCCCCATACTGGTCGCAACCTCGAGGCCTAAAGGCGCCAAAGCGAACCAGCCAAGGAATGCAAGGAAGAAAGATATCGTGGAGGCCCAGAAGGCACGCATATGCGGATTTTGCTGCACAGTGCCACAGACCCTCAGGAGCGGCAGCTCCGTGGCCTTCTTCGTGGAATCCACTGCCAGCTTGTACTCCGTCATGGTTCTACAAAGCGGGATGGCTATCTCTGTCCTGGAGGCTTTAGTTAGCTCGAGCACCAAAATCTGTGTTGACAGAGGAAGGCTTGAGGTTATGAGACCCATAAGGACCCCTATGTATATACCCTTAATATAGCTACGATATACCATTATATAGCCCCATTATATGGTAGGGGTCCCAGGTATCAGGAGTTCGGTTTTTTGGAGACGTCGGGCCTCCGCCTGCCTTCCAGAACCTGAACAAACTAACGCCTATAAACACGAAGGTCTTTGCGACGCCTGAGCGGCCTAAAGATCATTTTGCATCAGTGCAAAAGAGCATCAAGAATGCTAAGTTCTTCATGAAACGTGAACCTGTGTTTACATCAATGCCCTTGTTCATCCAAGAGTTTGAGGCTGAGGATCGGTGCAAGCTTCATGTTGAGGATGCCTCCTGGCTTACCCAGGGCAACCGCTGCAACCTTGACATTCCAATGTGCAGTAGACGTTATACTTCTCTTGCGAGGACATGTTGGCTCCTCCCTGTGAGCACATTTTGGTGTTGGCATGTCTGTTGGCCAGGTGTGCATGGACGTCATACACTGGCGGGCTTGTCGCCCTCCACGCACTGCTTTTCGCTCGCGACGCGGTCGCAGCTCCCCAGCCATCAGTCGCCTGCCAGGCATCGGAACAAAGCTCACGATTCTCTCTTTGACTCTGGACGGATACTGGCTGCACGGCTGCACGACCACACGGCCCTTGAGAACCAAGTGAAGACCCTGCTCGAAACTAATTCCAGAGACACAGGACACGATGATCGAGAGCCACGATATCACCAAGCACGCCGCATGCCTGCAAGGCACTCTGCTTTCTCCTTCCATTCTAAACGATCATGAAACAGCGAGGTGCAAAGTGAGACTCCACAGTCGCAAGTCAGACTGCAGCTCACAGCAGGCTCCCTCGGCCGAAATGGTCGGGGAATAACCCAGACAGCCCAATACCCGTTAATAAAGGAACTTGGCTTAAATTATATAGGGCTTCATATTACGAGTTAAGCTATATTGGGCTCTCTGGCAAATCTACAGTGGTTCAAAGGCCACTGGACAATGACGCTTGTTCACCAGCGCTGCAACCATTGCTGATGGACAGGTCTCTGCAAAATGCTCGTGATGACTCTCCAAAAGGACCTTCTTGTGCATATTCTTGCGATTGGCACTACTACCTACTACCTAGTACATCCTACATCCTGCTTGATTCATGCTACATGCTGCAACTATTATTACTTTACTTTTACTAACAACAACAACAACAACAACAACAACAACAACAACAAGAACAAGAACAACAACAACAACAACTACTACTACTGCTACTACTGCTACTACTACTACTACTACTGCTACTGCTACTGCTACTGCTACTGCTACTGCTACTGCTACTGCTACTACTGCTAGTACAACTATTACTGCTACCACTCGACAACAACAACAACTACTACTACTACTACTACTACTACTACTACCTGTACTAGCACTAGAAGTACTACTATTACCACTACGACTACGACGACGACGACGACGACTACTACTACTACTACTACTACTACTACTACTACTACTACTAGTACTACTACTACCCCGGCTGCGGCTGGTGCTTCTACTATTACTGCTGCCAGTACTGCTCGTAACTATTGCTAGTGCGGACTTCTGTAGTGCGTTGTCAGGCCACGATGGTACGTGGAGTCGGCACGAAAGGGGCTGCCCGATCTGCATTCTTGACCAGCCTGAGCTGCAAGACTGTTGTGTCTGAAAGCTTGGGGTTTGGGGTTTGATTCAACGGTGTAGGGGTTTAGGGCCGTAGAGTTTTGGGTTAAAGATACAGGGATTTAGTGCCGCTGAAACCCTGTAACACGAGGGTCTGCAACGACGGCGGTCATTTGTGTCAGTGTGCTGCTTAACATGACTGGCGACTGTGCAGCTGGCACTGGAATGTCGACAAATAAACGGTTAACAAAACTCCTATATGCATAATAGGCATATGCATGTAACATACGGTCGTGTTACATGTTACTGTACACATACATACATACGTACATACTTACATGTGTACATGTATTCACATGTGTATGCACAGAGATCTCGCTCTCTCCCTCTCTCTCTCTGCATTGCGCTCTTTGCCCTTCTTGCGTTCGACGTCTCTTATGTGTGGGCAACACCTGTAGCTCTATATGAAGACATGCACGTGCATGCATGCATAAGTACGTACATACATGTACATATGCATACATACATACTATCAAACTTGGATACATACATCCACACATCCACACATACATCCATCCATCCATCCATCCATGCATACATGCATGCATACATACATACATACATACACGCACACATACATCTTTACAAATGTATGTACATATATACATATACATGTATAAATACATCTGTATATATATACACATACATAGAGGTTGATGTGTGCATATAGATATAGACTTACATGCACATTCTTACACACAAACACACACAAACAAACACACACACACACACACCCGCACACACACACACACACACACACACACACACACACACACACACACACACACACACACACACACACACACACACTTGAGTGGGCACTGCGGATGCCCGCGCAGGTTGCAATACGTTAGCGTGTATAAACATCCACCTCATGCAGGCAGTGTATGCTTCTTGGTTGTCGGGTGTGCTTCTCTCTAGTCTTTGCTTTTTGCTCAGTGCTTGTAGCATGCCAGTTGGTTGCCGTTGTGACTGTGAAGGGCGCGCAGAGGTGTCCTGTCCATTTGGGGGGCTGTCGGCACCTTAACAAAGTTAAGTTAGTTCCGTACTTTAGTGTGTATAGCAAATTTACTGCAATGTTTCTCTGCACAATTGCGTAAACACAGCATGTGCATAAACTTTGTCTGTATACAATTATCTATGTGTTACTATGCTTGCCATACTACGAAAAAGCCTTCTGGGCCATCACGTCCTCCGTATCACTGTCATTTGATGCCCGCCATGACGAATCTAGTCCGTTGCAGAAGTGCCTTTCCGCCCATATAGACAATGCCTGCCCGAAAAAGACAAAAAACAAATTTCTATAGTGTTGCTTCAACACTTCTAACGGCTTTGCACACTGGTATCCCTGTAATCTTGCAGCTCGATGCACAAAACCAGAGCCACGCCGTTGCTCCAACCAAATCCTGGACACAACTTCGGTAATACAGGGGTCTTAGCAATTCGGATGCGGCTTTGAGAGTAGAGTCTCACTGTAATTATGAGGAACCCTAGGACCCTGGGAATCAGAAGCTACTGATTCAGGCTTCGACATTATTGACTTCCTGCCGATCTTCCTTGGGTGTCGGACGGTCTGCGGTTGAAGTCCGCGCGAATTAGCTGTAGACCCGATGCTGCTCAGCGAGCGCTGCGCATCTTTATATAAATACATATATAGCTATATACACATATATACCTGTATGTACATACATATATATATATATATATACATCTATACACATATACACATACATATATATATATATATATATATATATACATATACACATACACATACATACACATTCTTGCAAATAAGTATGCATACATATGTATGCGTATACATTTATACATATGTGTATGGATATGTGTATATATGTAAACTGTGTATATGTAGCCCCAAAATATCAAGATAAGGATGAAGATTAACATAAAGAGGACTACCAACACAAACATCAATATTCACAGGGTTGATAAGAGGCCCCTGTGGAGGGGACTTCTGTAGGCTGCACTTTGGTTGCCGCCCAATGTGGGCAAATCAATGCGGCGCAACACATCCATTCTGCAACGTGCAACCCACAGGGGTCCCCCTCCACAGGGCCCCCTGTCAACCCCTTTAAATATCACTCTTAATAATACGTCAAATGCAAGGATAGTATGTGAACATGTATATAAACAACGTAGAAGCACCAGTACAAATAGAAGCACTTCTTGCCCTGACTTTCAATACGGACCGAGCTGCCACCGGTGCCACCACTGATGCCCAAAACGCTGGAGTAAACTGGATCTAGAGATTTTGTTGTAGCAAGGATACCGGCGTCCACGGTTTCAGCAGAGGCAAATGTTCCCGAAAAGGCCTCGTGGTTGGTGATCCCAGGTGGCTCGGCTTTTTTGACATGTGGGAAGCTGCAGGAAGTCGGCACATTCATCAAACCTACCATCGCTACGTCCAATAGGGGGGCCTTCATGATTGGAATAGGGTTTTGCGGCCTATACTACAACTATAACCAGCCCCCCCCCCCCCCCCCACCCCACAAAATAGCATTGGTAATTCTTAAGGCCCCTATATTACCATTGCTACGACTACTCTGGCCATGGCGACATGCAATATCCGATCTTGTCCACTATTGTCGCGCCGTCAACACTATATTACCTTGAGCTGTATAGAATGGACAACAGACATGTCCGCCCTGAAGCATTGCCGAGCTGTCCGAAGACTGCTGGCTAACTTTCATTGCAAGGCTGCAAGAACATGCAATAGTCGCATTAGCACACAGTGGCAGTCCTGTCTGCGGATGATACTCACCCCCTCCGCCGCCCTCGCCAGGGTGAAAAGCGTCGTACCTTCACGCTGCCGACCAGATTCAAAAGTCTACTAGATGTATTGACGTTAGCGACTCGACACGGACACGATCGCAAGTAAGGGTCATGACGGATGAAGCAAGAACAGGACATACGGATCTGCTTGATAACAGAAGGAGTCTGGCGCCTGAACGCTAAACCCCAAAGCCTAAGAAGGGCACTTCTCAAACATCGCTCCGTGCTTGTGCCAGGCCTGGCGGGGTGCTGCGGCGGTTGTCTGTCTGGTTCTTAGTAGGGAATGGGGGAACGGATATTGGGGGACTATTATTGGGGATTATAAAGGGGCTACTCTAGGGATCCATTCCCCCATTCCTTACCCCACTTGTCGGGTATCATGGGGAACTAAAGGTTAACCTTTCTGGTTATATAGGGATTATGTAGAGACTATACACCCAAAAAAGGTTAAAGGTTGCCTACTCTACTACTAGGTTACTAAGCACCAGACAATTGTTGGAATCAGGCGCAGCAGCTTTAGGTTCCTCGGATGTGGGGTGTGGTTTGCATGTTGCAGGTCAAGCCTGATTAATATAGGGACCTGAATGATTAGAATAGGGTTTTGGGGCCCATTATTATACCGCAAATATATTAATAAGGAAGCCCCAAAATAATGTAGGTAATTATTAAGGCCCCTATATTAGCTAGGTCCTAGGTTGGTTAGGTTGAAGTCGCGAAGCTACAGGTCGTGCTCCAGCGGGACTGTTTCCGGAAATTGCAAGGTCGTACACAGCAAACATTCTCAGAGGAACAAGCATGCATCCTACAGCTCCCTGCGCGAACTGCATGCCAGCACTGAATTCCGAACTCAACGGATGGAAGCGATGGATGCTCACGTTGGAACGAGAGCTTCGAACATGCTGGAAAATTGGAACATCTTGCTCGTCATGCGCCTAAAGACAATGGAACCCTAGCATTGCTCGTCATAAATTCATGTTCCAGCTGTCAGCGGTTCATTGTCGTATTTGTACGCCATAACATGTATATTATAAATATACATACACATATATATATATATATATGTATATATATATATATATATATATATATATATATCTGTGTGTGTGTGTGTGTGTGTGCGTGTGTCTGTGTGCATACCCATAGGCTGCATAGTCCCATATAGAGTTCTAAACATGGAGCCTCTATGTATGGCCTCGTAGCAATTCCGGAGCCAGCGGCTCGCCAACTCTTCGGCCAATTCAGCGCTGCCTGAACGGGCTTCGCGCGCATCCATGCATTCACGGACAGACTCCCTACCCACGCACATGCATACGTGGAGAATCCTGGATACCTGGGTAAGGCAGCATGTAAACACGCATGCGAACATGATAATTAAGCACAAGTCATGCTCAATTAGACTTTACATGAACGTTATCACCGATGCTCGCGTGCAATTTGCCAGTTACTCTGGCCTGCGGTTTCTGCATAAAGCGCAGCATGCCGCGGGCTAATGTAGGGGCCTTTTCATATACTGAGAATAGGGTGGTAGGAGCTCCTTATATACTATAATTGTGGTATACTATACCCCCCATAGCCTGTTCCAATTATCAAGGCCCCTATGGTAGATCATGTGTTAGAAGCTGCCCCTACCCTGTAATAGTGACTATGGATTATATTAGGGCCCTAGTATATTCCTATTATACCACTAGTACAGGGTGGGGGCCCCTTCTAGATCACGTGTTTCTTCCTCAGCCCAAAAAGGGTTTTTGGAGCTCCAGTTAGGCCGCCCTGGATGTAGCGATGGACTCCTACTTGGAGGCTCATGGGGTTGGTTGTAAGTTGGGTTTACAATCAGGACTACTGTTTTTATAAGTTATACTATAACAGCATCTATATATAATATACTATACTATAGTATACTACATATATACATATATATACATATATATATATATATATATATATATACATATATATATATATATATATATATATATTCGGGGACAGTAACTCCCCTTATAACTACCCATGAACCTCGAGGTATTCCTTCAGCAGCATGCGCCTGCGGCTTCTGAGCCCATGGTCTTGCTCAGCGTCTCGAGGCCCTCAATGAGCATGAGCTGCAGCGGCGCCCAGGCGTTCCTCGAAGTGAGTTACTATAAGGGTAGAGAAAGGGTGGGGCCGAGTAATTAGAATAGGGTCTTGGGGCCCATTATACTATGATTACAAGGAGGAACCCCCCAACATGGTATTGGTATTTATTTGGATTGCTGTCGGTTTACTGTGCGTTGTTGCCTGCAGATCCATGGCCCCCCCTTAAGATCGCCTGAATTGAAGTACGTACGCGTCTACCGACACTGTAAAATCTTCGCATGCAAGCGCGTTTGCATGGGTTGATCTGCATGTTGTGTGTCTGTGTGCAAGTCCAGACTCGGTGCGTCCCACTGCTCTCCGGAACTCAGGGTGGTCGTTGCAGCACCGCCGGCCTCACGAGCTATGTGCCAGGTTCTGCCTTCGGGTCACTTAGGGCAAAAGGAGTGCGGCACTAAACTGCAATGTCGTTGACGAGTTTAGGGAGTTTCAGGTTTGGCCATGAAGACCTAGCATGATGTTGGCCAGGCCAGCAGAAGGTCCAGGCAAGACTTTGCTTTCCGCCTAGAGCTTCGTGCATGTGACGCAATTCCACCAATTTTCGGAATCTCTAAACCCGTATCGAACCCGTTAAAGGAACCCTTATGGGTAGTTCTCAAGATCATGGCCCCTTCTTGGGTACCCTAAACATTAGGTGCCGTATTTTATTAAGGAACCCCGAAAAATGGACCTCGATTTTGACAACCACCCGTATAGTACCCTCATAGTAACCCTTAAGGACCCTATACTGAACTTAGAACCCTAGCAAGAAATATATAATTTTAGCTGTTTCTTAAGGATTATAGCACACACAGCTTGCACGCTCGGGCTCGGCAAGGCAGAACCGCGAGCGAGTGTCCATAAGGTCTTGAGTCTCAGAAAATGCGAGCGAGGTCGCCAACTGTACAAATCTTACGCCCCGCACAAAACTCACTAGCAGCCAGCAGAAGAGCGGATCGTACTGGAGACAGAAAACCGCCAATCTCAAATGAAATCCCAAAGTCTTCTTACGGATTATAATAACCAAAAATTAAAAGCTACTTCTAAGTACCCCTAAGCAACGAGTATCAAGGCTCTTGGAGCTGCTCTGGGAAAGCCAATACCTGCAACCACGAGCTGCAGAGACCACGTTTCAGGCTCCTGAAACATCCAGGATCCCCCCAAGGGCCCTTTAAGAGAGCCCTTAGGGTCCTTAATAGTGGGTACTTGGGGCACAAAAAAGAGGGTAGGTGGGAGGTCTAGGATGCACCTCAGCCTTCGGAAAGCTTCCAGTATCACCGGAAAAATTGAAAAGCTGAGCAGAAATCAGCGATCTCATGAACACTTAATACTCTTCTTCCCATGCTACGTACTATAGCGGCGTCTGGCCAAAAAGAAGGGAACCAGAGTACAGACTCTTCTAGTCGTCTCTGAACGGGTTTAGGGCTTTGGTTCAGAATTTCATTTAAGCTCAGTACCGTCACAAGGAAACCCTATCATGTACTATAGATCCCCACGTTAAGTTAGGTATCGTCACAGGGAAACCCTATGATTTGCCATAGATATCCCCACGGTAGGTGGCCTGTAGGAGGCCGCTTCCACGGAGGGAGGACAGGAGCGCTGCCACACGTCGTCCTGTGAGGCCTTTCACGCGAGTGACTTTCTGGTGCTTAGTAGGGAATGGCCGGGTTATAGGGACTACTACAAGGGACCTTAAGGGACGACTATAAGGGACCTAAATAAAGTGACTATAAGGGACCTTAAGGGACGACTATAAGGGACCTAAATAAAGTGACTACTATAAGGGACCTTAGGGGACGACTATAAGGGTTGAGGTTGAAGGCTGCTCGATTAGATGAAGTTAGCTTGTGACACGCCAAGCGCTACACTGTTCAGTGTTGCTCTTCCTTCCTTCTGACCTTGTTCCGCTACTATTTACTTGCATTCCTTCGCTATATTGATGATACAGCTTGTGGTAGGAGAAGCTTGGCACATGACTCCCTCAACTTAGCTTGGCCCCGAAACACTCTCCAAACTCTAAAGCAGTACACTTGCTGCTTACTGCTGCTCCGCTTTCGTGCCCAAGTGCCGGCCCAGAGGGGGGCCGCGAAGTCGGAAAGAGACGGGAGGACAGCCGCCTTGCCGGTGTCCAGGCCTCGCAGAAAGGGTTGATAACATCAGCGTCCGAACTGTTTCTGAAGATGCTTTCAGAAGACAAGCTATAGTTCTATGGTTTCGAAGTATGAGATGTAGGCTCTAGGAGGGTACCTTGAGCGCTGGACCTGGGTCTAGGCTTTGTGTCACTGTATCTGAGTAGCTTTCATCTCCGCTGTGGACGTGGAAGCCTGTCTAATTTCTGGCAGATACTTGGAGGTTCATAGGTATTTGCAAGTAGGGTCATACGACACCGTCGATAGTGTACGTAGGTTACAAGCTATAGAACTATAGCTATCCTACTTATTGCCCAATTTATAGCATCTTAGAACTACCCATGAACCCCCCCCTAAAGAACCCCCGTATATATATATATATATATATATATATATAGATAGATAGATAGAGCCCTTATAGATCCCGTAAAGGAACCTGATAAACCCTACTTATAACTAACCATGAACCTCCAAGTAGGGTTGAGGTCGTTTCGGCTTTCGGCCATCAGGATTCGAACTGCAGGGGTGGGAGGAAGGTCTCTTTTAATGCCATAATCATTTCTCCTGCTGCAACCCATCAAAGGGTTTAGGCTTCAGGCTTTGAGGCTTAAGGGTGCAGGGTTCAGGAGTTAGAATGGTACGAAGTTTTGGCCTTTGAAGGTACTCAGGACTTCAAGGGTTCGAAGTGTCGGACCGTCGGACCGGCTCGGTTTGTCTAACTCCTTCGTCATATTGGGGTTTAGGGTTTAGTGAATTGTCTAGGGTCTAGATGTCATCACTGCTTCACCGCAAGAGTGCCTTACGGTTTGGGTGTTTAGGGTTGTGGTAACGCTAACCTTTAGAGAGAACGGCTCCGATAAGATCAGCATCAACAAAGGGACGATGACAAGCGGCGAATCTAATTTCTGATATGTCCACTTGCTAAGCCTGGCACGGAATCATCATTTCAGCCCCGAGACCATTGAGGAAATCAAGAATAACAGTCAAGACAATACGAGTACTACTACTGACTGCAGAATTACTACTTATTACTTACTACTCCCTGCTTGCTACGGGCTGAATTGCCGCTTGCTACGTGTTCCTGTGTATACGAGTTACGTAGTGTTTACTACTTCCTAAACTGGTACGTGCCATTTGCTACTATCTATTTACAACGTACAACTTGCTACTTACAGCCTGCTACATGCTGCTCGCTGCCTGCTATACCACCACTCTACTACTATAGTTATTGCTAGAAACTTGTTTTACATGCTACATACCACGTACTACCTACCGTCCGCACTCTGCGCCCGGAGCCCGAAAGCGTCAGTGACCAACCGCTGAATCCTGAAGTAACAAGAGCCAAACCCCGCATTCAAGCGGGTAGTTGTCGACACTATGTCACTATGGCCCGTTTTGGGGTGCCCTGATTAGGTGCCGTATTAAAATAAGGACCCAAGAAGGGACCATAATTTTGACCATCACCCAAGTGGCGGAGATCTCGGTAGCTGCCAAAGTCGTCCGACCAGAGAAGGCCTCGGTTCGGACATACCACAAAGAATATCAACATGGAAAAATACATGATCCTAAGTGACAGAAGCAGTACTACAACCGTAAGAAAAAAGCTTAGTACGATCATCCTAGTTAGGGATGAGTAGTGAGTAGGTTCCTGATTAACAGAACCCCGTTACTTGAGCGCGACAACACTAGGCACCTTGTAATGACCTTTTTTGAAGAATGGGGTCCCGATTCGTCAGGGATTCACGACTCGGTCCCGGAAGCCGCAAGGCCCTGGCTCTTGAAGCTAAGCGGTTTAGAGTTCAGGGGTTTAGTGTTCACATGGCGCCCTCCCTCGAGGATATTGCAAGCCCTGGTGCGGTCCACTGCGGCACTGCGACGCTCTGCAGCTGCCTGGTGTTATCTCAGGGCCTGCTATAGGGCTTAGGGTTCTGGACAGGGGAGCGGTGTATGGGGCCGCAGGGGCCATGTCGGTATCCCAACATTCCCTCCGACCACGGTGGCAAGACTTTGCATACGATCGGAGTAAGATCCAAACCCAACACATGTGCATAGTGCTGAAAATGGAGGGATTCCCTATGCTTTGCCGTAAGGGCATGAGGATAATGGTAAATTTTCTGGCGTCTACTTTAGTTGCTTAGCCTCTACCTCGAGAGCCTGTTCGGGTACCAAGAGACAGCAAACTGACGATCAACCGGTCAAGGTGTCTCCGCTACAGAGCTCGCAAAGGAAAAGGTGGGCACTCACAAGTCAGTCCGGTCGAAGAATCTCAGATCCCCGAACCCCCGAAGCAGAAACAAAGCCCTCAACCCAGTGGGGTTCCACAAACGTGGAGGACACGCAACCTCCAAACATCCTAAAGCCCAAAATGCCTCTGACTCCAGCCTGAACACCCCGGACAGAAAGCCCCATCAACCCAAGCAGCCTGCGTCTGGGGACAAGCCTCGAGGCCCCGGAGATAATTATTATATATATATATATATATTATTATAGTATTATATTCTAACATTATGCTATTGTTGTATTGTAATATTATTATATCATTATATTAATCAATCCTAAATCACGCCCAGCTACGAGAACGCCAGGAAAGGGACCCCAAACTCTCAGCAAGCGTTAAACCCCAAACCTTAAACCCTGATAAACCCCTGAACCCTAGAGATCGGCTAAACCCTCATACCTTAAAACTACGATAGCCTACGACTTTGTAAGGTCTTAATTAGAGTGTATATATATATACACATACATTTACAGATTACAGATATGTAATCAACCCTAGCAGAGACATGACGAGGGCCCTACTTTCGTAAACCGTTCGAAACCCTAAACTCCTAAACCCTATACCTTAAACCTTAACCCCTAAACCCCGCAAGCCCTAAACCCTTATCCTTAAATCCCTAAAGCCGAAAGCCTCGCCTCCAAAGCGGCTGCACGGTCTTTGTCGCCAATGTGACGCGCGAAGGCGGCGAGACGCTTTTCAAGGCGGAGGAGAATACCTCTAGGGTTATGGGTCTAATGTAAGGGCCTTGATAATAATAATTAGGATAGGGTTCCGTTAAAGGGGTCTATAAGGGTATTGTAGAGGCCCCTATAGTAGGCTTATGGGTCTAATGTAAGGGCCTTAGTAGTAAGACTAGGGTTCCTTTAAAGGGGTCTATGAGGGCATTAGTAAGGCCCCCACAGTAGGGTTATGGGTCTAGGGCCGGCTCCAGCCCAGTGAGGGCTTTGGGCAGGGTTTTGGACTTTAGGTCCAGGCTACCAGATCAGGATTCAGGGTCTTTGGTGTTTGGGATTTTGCAAGGATAAGTTTGTGGGTGAGGCTTGAAGGTTTCGTTCATGGTGCATGCTGATATTGAAAGGGCCAGGGGCACTTTAGGAAAAAGGTGCACGCAGAGATTACTGTAGGCGCTTTTTGCTGGCCGTGCCGGAAACAGAACGATTGCGGAATGCCGGGCAAGGGTGGAGATCTTGCTTGGTGCTCAATGCTCTGAAGCAGACGAATAATCCCGATCAAGCAGGGAGCAGTTTAGATCCACCGGCACGACCTGGCTGGCATTGATCGTGGCGAGGTCACTTGATCCGGTCTCCTTGGTGCTCGTGTGCTTGCTTATTCGTTTGATCGCTTGCTTGCTTGCTTGGTTAGTTGGTTGGTCGGTTGGTTTTTGGCTTCCTGGCTTGCCCTCTTGCTTGCTTGCTCGCCTGCCTGCCTGCCTGCCTGCCTGCCTGCCTGCCTGCCGGGCTGACTGCCTGATTGATACGAATATCTGCGAGCAAGGATTTAGAAAGAGGGAGAACGCAGAGAGAGTGGCAGAGAACGCAAGCCAAACAAACAAGCCCAGCAATCAGGCACATACACGAAGACAGAGATAACTCCGAACAAAGCATGCATGAAACAAACACATAAACAAGTTAAATAAGTACATAAATAATACACAGATAAAAGCGTCAGCAATATGCAAACAAAAATCAACCCACACCGCCCGTCAGCTTACTAACTGACTGACAGACTGACTGACTCACTGACCGGCAGACTATGTACTGGTAGCTGGTCGCTCAATCTGTACCATGCCGGTGAGGGTTCTCGTGAAGTGTATCTCGCTGCATGGTGATTTAGCTGGAAGAGCTCATCTGGCCAGGATTTCATGGCAAGCTTTTCCTCCACAAGTGGTAAGATCAATGATCCAGGTTTATAGTGAGAGTCAACACCGACCGCCTTCCGAAAAAACAAAGAACACAAAACCCTCGCACCCTTCAACCTTAAATCCACAAACCTCAAGCCTCCGAAGCACCAAACCAGTAAAGCCATAGACCCGATAAAGCCATCGGCAACGAAACCTGCAAACCTCTAACTCCCCAGCCAAGCAGCCTCCAAACTCTGTATCCCTACCCATACGCTCCATAGTAGTTCCTTTGTGGGGTTACCTTCTGGGATTCTATATATGAACCCCAACAGAGGAACTACTATGGAGCCCTAGGGTAAACCCAAAGCAAGCACCGAAATGAGAAATGAGGCTCAAAAGCCGAAACCGCTAAACCCCACGACCCTGAAGCCGCTGCTTTGAGCATTCAAGCCCCCCAAAACACGAGAGCCCCATCGCGAAAACCTCATACCCCTTAACCAAGGAATATACCTGAAATGACAATATTAAGGCCTCTATAGTTTCCGGTATATTCCTGAATTAAGGGATATTGGGATCTCCGGGCATCTATCCGGTTTAGGTTTTAGGGTATCTATCTATCTGTCTTTCTTTCGATCTCTTGTGTCTCTACATACCTATGTCTGTATATGAATATATATATATATATATATATATATACACCCTTAGACAGATCGATTTGCCGACAAATAGAACACGGAAAAAAAAAAGCCTCTCCTTACACAGCATCTCAAAGGGTTGATTAGGATATCTTCAACCGCAAAGCTTTTTGGAGACAGCCTCGTGATCCCTGAAGCTCTGAAGCCCATGGTATGACGAAGAAAATGCCGGCCAACTGGGGCATGTTCAAGGGCCCCTTAACACTCTACCTGGGTTGGGCCCCTGGGAAAGCCCTAACCCTCTGAACCCGCAACCCTAGAACCCGAAACGCTGCAACTCCCAAAACCCTGAATTCTGCTTAGACAAAAGCCGTGTGAAATGCCTTATGAAACACCTTATGGAAGTATGAATCTTGCTCTCAAAACCCTCGAACCTTTTTCAACAAAAGCCCTAAACCCTAAACCCCAAAACAATAAGGGAGCTTCCGAAAATAGGGGACCCCAATATAGTACCCTAAATAGTAGGATCCTTATTATAAGGACACCCAAACAAGGTACCCCTAATTTTCGGAAACTCCCATAATACCGTTGATGGACAAAATCCTGCATGACCCTAAGGACTCTAAATTATGGAAACTATGGTATATTCCTTATAATGGGTAATGCAGGAGTTAAATCCCTAAACCCTAAAACCCTCTAGAACCCTTAGAGGAACCCATTAAAGGTACCCTTATAGATCCCTTTAAAGGAGCTCAACAGTACTACACCTTTTGAAAGCCAGGGCACCGAGGCAGATCTCTGCAGCCAGCGTGTGGAGAAGTCCCAGCCTGTTTCGGCCCCAGACCTGCGTACCACAGGGGCCTTTGTGATTAGAGTAGGGTTCCTTTAAAGGGGCCCTTTCAGGGATACTATAAGGGGTCTACAGGGGCCTTAATAGTTAGAGTAGGGTTCCTTTAAAGGGGCCCTTTAAGGGATACTACAAGGGGTCTACAGGGGCCTTAATAATTTAGAGTAGGGGTTCCTTTAAAGGGGCCCTTTCAGGGATACTACAAGGGATCTATAGGGGTGTTTTGATGATATAGGGGCCTTAATAATTGGTATAGGGTTTTGGGGCCCCTTGTACTATGTCTAATCGCAAGGAACCTCAAACAAGGTATAGGCAATTACTGAGGCCCCTCTATTAAACGCGGTTTCGGAAGAGGGCGAGCATGGTTTAGGGTTCAGACTTTGGGAGGGTTTAGGGTTTTAGGGTTTGGGGTTTGGGAGGGTTCGGGAAGGTTTCGGGTTTTGGGTTTAGGGTTGCTGCTTGGATGCTGCGCGTGCATGCCATTCTGGTGAGGCTTAGCGTCATTTAGTCGGGGTTACGTTGGGCACGGCCCCCACTCAGTAAAGGTTGAATAAGATTCACAATATAGATATATTAGGACCTTCATAGTAGCCGTCTTATAGACTATTACTCTATGGGGGCAGTACCTAAGGGTTACGCAAAGTTTAGTGAGTTGGGGTAGGGGTTCGATTTGTTGTAACAGGGCCTGAGGAGCCGATAAGAGAGAGTGCGGTCAAGCTTTTCTGTACAGGTCAAAGCATGGGAGCCGAACAGTAGAGGTACCTTATTTGGGGGTCCTGAAAGTAAGGATCCTACTATTTCGGGTGCTATATTAGGATCCGCTACTTTCGGAAAGCTCCATCTCAAGCCGAAAATTTAGAGTTTAACTTAGAGATCTGCCACTGGAGAAGTAGACACGCCAAAACCCAAAACCTAAAAACGACGCCCAGAGCTCAAAGCCTAAATTCTACGCTACCAACTACCAGCATCACTCCCACAAGAAGACCAGCGACCTGAATCTAAAACGCGGTAAAACTCCATCTAGTATAAGAGCCCTACAGAAGAAAAGAACTAACCCTACAAAACAATGATCCTCAACCCTAAACTCCAAAAGCTCCGTACTTCCAGGGTCCGACCTGAGTTCGTGAAGTACCTCGGAGGGCTCGCGGCCCAGCTTTTTGCCATGCTCAGCGGTGGCCACGTCCTTTGAGGGGAGTTTAGGGTTTAGGCTGGATGGGTTTGTGGAAGCTTACAAATCATCAGATAAGGGCTTCTTAATAGAGGTAAGAGTTCAAGAGTCCGAAAAAACGAGGATCTTATGCTTTGGGGCCTAAACTGTATGGGTGGTTGTCAAAATTATGGTACCTTTATGGGTACCTAAATATTAAGTGCCGAATATAATAAGGACCCAAAAAGGGACCCTAATTTTGACAACTACCCATATGGCTCGCAAGACTCTTCCAGGGTTTGCGTGGTTCTGTAGAGTGCTCGAGCATGTTCAGGGCCAAGGGGATGCAGCTGTGATTTAGGGTTTAGGGTTTTGGGGTTTAGGGTCTAGGTAGGGTTTTGGGCTTTAGGGCTTTAGGCTTTAGGGTTTAGTGTTTTAGGGTTTATATGAAAGGCTCAGGGAAGCTTGAAGTTTAAGGTCGAGGGGGTTTAGAGTTTAGGGTCTGCGTAAGCTGTTCCACAAAGAGCCGTATGGTGTTGGAACATTCGGCTACTATAAACCGCCGGTAACCTCCCCGCAAAATGGAAACAGGACTTCGGAGGTATACCAGAATTATACATGGTAATGAATGACCCCCCCCACAAAAAGAATCTTAGCAGTCTTTAGGCTTCCATACTCGGACTTTGTCCTACATCTGGCCTGCACCAGGGCTTCAGAGTTGCCAATTGAAAACCCTTATGGGTGGTTGTCAAAATTATGGTCCCTTTTTGGGCACCCTAAATTTTAAGTCCTATTAGGTGCCGTATTATATTCGGGGACCCTAATTTTGACAACTACCCCTATGCACCACAGTACAAAATCGAGACGAGACTCCCTGTCCTAAAAAGTCGTGACTGATTAGGGCATGCCTGGGATACTTCCATCAACTGAGCCAACTATAAGGATCCCTTTTTTCAATAAAATGGAGACCCCTAAACCCCAAAGCACGAATTCTGACAGAAGGCCTCCGAGTACGACTCAGGTCGTGGAGTCCGCCCACTCGAGCTGAAGACCTTACAGCCCGACCATGGGCATGGGATTTGGGGATTTAAACCCTGAACCCTACACTCAAATTTAAGGTTTCGGGGTTTCGGGGTGTTTGGAGCTAAGCGTTTCAGGCTCAACTGTAGAGGCTGGACATGCCTCTCCGGGTCTACAAAGTGGCCGAGGCGAAAAACAAGTTCACAACATGGCCTCTCCCTCACTAGGTGCTAGGTATGCATGAAGTATGCATGGATAGATGGCTGTAGGTTTGGATGTATAGTTCTATGGAAGTAGGTATGCATGCATGTACTCATGTACGAATGCATGCATGTATGTGTGTATGGATGAATGCATGTATGGATGGACGGATGGATGGTTATATGCATGTATGGATGTACGAACGCATGTATGCATGTATGTATGTATGTATGTATGTATGTAGTTACGTATGCAAGTACGTATGTACGTTTGTACATTACGTATGTGCAGGGCCTTCGCATGACATTTGGATGGTTTGGTGGATGGATGAATGGTCGGTCTACGTGCGTTTATGGGCACGCATATGTGCATGCATGCGTATTAGCATGTTTGATCCATGTAAGTATACGTGTACACATATATATATATATACATACATATACATATACATATAACTTACATGTATATACATATACAGCTACATCTACATATATGTATATATACATATACATATACACACATGCACATGCACACCGAATGTGCTTTCAGCTCGCAACAGGCTTAATACATAGTTACGCAGCACTAAGATCAAACCCTATGCACGAGCAGCAAGGCTGTTAGCAGTTGCCGAAGGCTTCGGGGCTTAGGGTTTAGGGGTTCAGGGTTTAGGCTTGTTTTTTGAACGCCGTGTGCCGTCTGTCAAAGCTTGGGGTCTGGAATCCGCATCGCGGAAAGCCTGTTGGCCTGTCTGCCTTCATAACAGACCCATCCCTCACTTCTGCCTTCCATCACGGTACAGCTTCGATTCTCCATCGCTTGACCTCATTGGCCCTTCATCCGTCAGCCACATGCAGGGATTAGGGTTTAGGGTGGGTGAATCGGAGGAAAGCGCAAATAAGCAAGCGCTTCAGGAGAAACAGTACGGCGCACATTGTTACAGCCGAGATGCATTGAGACCCAGATCTGGCAGGAAGTGGCCCAAAGCAGGGTCCATCCAGAATTTGTACTCTGCTTCCAACACTGGAAAAACCTGTCACTCTCAAACACCGCAACAACGTGCACACAGTATAGAGGTCTGGGCCGAGCGAGATAGAGAACAGTTTGCCATGAGCCCAGGACTCTAACCTTTGGTTGTTGCTGCGGTTGTACTCTGCCACTTACACCAGAAACTTCAGATGAACAACATGAACTGACAAGTCAGGGAGAAGTCGGGATGGCCGATTGAAATCCGTGGACCAAGAGCCGTGCCTCGCGCAGCCAGGCGTCATCGGCAGTGACCTCCAAAACGGCTTGGACCATCTCCACCAGCATGGGCGGCTGGGACCTGCTACCGGTTTAGGGTTTAGTTAGGGTTTGGGGTTTAGGGTTTAGGGTCTGGAAGTAAAGAAGCAGCTGGGTGGAGATGCTCTACGTCTACATTGCCACGCGCTTGGACAGAATCCAAGTGCTGCTGCTTTATGCCGTACGCTCCGAGCGGCCTGTCAAGATAGTACACTCGACCTCCGTTGGGCACGAATCCGAACTGACGCACATAGTCGAGCAGGTTCTCGACCACACCTGCTCACCAAGAGAGCACTGAATCCCAGAGAGCCCAATACCTCTTGATTAGGGAATAAAGAAATCTAGTTTAAATGATGATATGAAGCCCTCTATAATTTAAGCCATATTCCTTAATTAAGGGGTATTGGGCTTTCTGGGATAACCGGAGCCACTGGACAACTTGCTCTCGCTTTAAAATGCATAGACTCTTGCGTCGCGGGGCCTTTCGCTGTGTCGTTCATGCCGCTCAACAACAGGCCACGGACGATCCAATAGGTGTCCTGAGTGTGGCATCGAGACTGTCGGAGGAGAAAGCAGCACTTTGGAATCAGGAGACCCAGTTGGGATGGAGAAATCCAAGGTAGGAAAAGACAAGGTCTGTCATGTGGAGTAGTACCGGGCTTATACCGCATGTGCATGGTTCACAGTTCACCCCAACCCGGATTGTTCGAAACAGCGCCCTGTTGGCATACGATGCCTTATAGAGTTCCAGCAGCAAGAAGAATTTCACACCCCTACAATAACACCCGAAGCGGACCTCTAAAGGCCCCCCCAAATCCCTAGAATCGAACTCTGACTTCCAGAACGCAAAGGCCCTCACAACCCTAAATCCTAGACCCCCATGATGAGCCTTGTACCCTTAACTCAGATTACCGCTAGTCGTGATCAGCCGTTAGCCGAGCGTCCCAGTAGTAAGTCTCGCGGAATCTGCCGCCGGGAACCTGCTCTACACAATAATTTCCAGGTTTTTTTTGTTTAAAAACGTTTCAGGGTTTAGGGTTGAAGGGTTAATAGCAGAAGGGTCTTTCAAGCTTGGGAGGGGTGTAGCATGACCCGGTGTTGCATTTGTAACCCTTCAGGCTTCCTAGGGCCCTAGGGTTTAAGGACTTGCTAAGAGGGCTGACCCCGGGCTTATGGCTCTCGCCGTACAGCTGGGTGGTATCTGGGTCTAAGCTTCATGTCATGGATCCAAGGTCTTAATTCTCATCCTTCCTCCGATGGCGCTGATGTACTGAAGGCTGCTGGTTACACATAGCCCCCGACACCCAAACGGCAACCGGAAATCCCAGCGGTTCCCGCAACACCCACCCCACCCTCCACTTAGATTCTTGAATCCCGACACCCCTTCCTGCTTACCCAACAGGCACCACGCTTGCGAAGCGCTGTGGCAGGGCAGAGTGTCGCTGTGCAGCTGCAGCGACTTCAGCGCGTTGCTTTCGGCAAAGGTCCTGTCAGTCAGGGGGCCACGACCGTTATGATGCTGATGATGCCGGTGACGATGATGGTGATGCTGATGATGACCAATACTATAGTATTGCAGTTGTTGGTCTTATCAATGTGTTTGCCTTAAACTTTTAAACTAGGGTATATCAGCAAGTATTGATGTCATTACTACGATTGTTTTTGCTGTTCTGTATACTACTCCTAGACCCCTAGCACCGCTCAGCACTCTGGTTGGTATTATTACCGTGATGATGACAACTAGAGCTGATTTTACCATGGCACTGGGATCGTACTAGTTACAGATCTGTCGAAGGGCGTTGAGGGCCCACAGACTTTGCTTTGCAAAAACCTCTCCCTGCGTGGAGTCTCCGGTATTCGGACTCCCATACAACAAAGAGAAACAAATTTCGAGAGGGCTAGGACTTAGGGTTCAGGGCATTGAACTGAAATCCTATGTCCGTTCTTCTAATCATAAAGAACTTGTAGCTTACGCCTTGATCCACTTCTACACTGCTCGTGCCATGCGCCACAGCCTTCCAAATCTGATGAAGACCCATCGCCCACTGCCGCAAGGCCTGCTTTGGAGGATGCCCTTGGGGCAGAAGGTTGAGGGCGTTCCGGCCTAAACCTTCCCTTGTTTATTTCGGCCAGACCCTTTCAGAGGGGTCGTAAGCGTCCCAGACAGGCTTATTATGGCCCTATACGGGCTCGTGGTACTTTCCGACGCTGCGTTATTTGTGATCGGGTTTCTGCATTATCGCACCCTAACCGAGACATGAAATTGGCTTTCGCCAAACAAGGAATTTCATTCAAGAGAATAGGCTGGCTTGTCTATGGGACCTGTGCAGGGATTGCGTACAGAGGTTCATGGGAATCATAATCAACCTTTCAGCCTTGCAGTGGTCCTCCCGTGTGCAGCTTCATCGAATCTTCCACTAGGCAATCACAAACCCTCAGGATGTAGGGCTTCAGGTTTACTCCCGCAAATTTGGCAGAAGCCGAAGAGAGTCGAACACAAACATTTTTACTGCTTGAGCTACTTTGGGTGTTTGCCGGGATTCGGGCGCCCCCATCGCCCACAAGCACATCTTGCGGCTGAATGCAGCCAATAAAATCCCTAACCAAACCCCAAGCCCGAAATCCTAAAACCCCCAACCCGAAAGCCACACAAATCCTCACCTCTCGGACACAAAAACTCTGAAGACCGCGCATGAGCAAGGCAAGTTTAGGGTGTAGAGTTATATTACTAGCATTATTCTTACAAACAATAGTATACTGACATGATAATACTAGTACCAACACTAATGCCTCATCCGGTAGTCTCGCCAGCTGTGCTGGGTTCGGCTGGTGGTCGGCTGGCACGAAGGGCTCGAGCTCTTGTCCCTCAGCCTGGTCAGCTCTGGATTGCCCCCCCCCCCCTGCACCCTACCCTAAACCCTACAAGCGCTACACTACGGGGGCCTATAATAATTACGGCCTAAATCCCACAAAGGTTACACTACAGGGGCCTATAGTAACTACCAAACACAACTTTGGGGTGCTCCTTATTAAAACTATAGTAGAATGGGCCCCAAACCCCTCTTCTAATTATTAAGACCCCTAACGGTTGATGATAAAAATCCTGCATGACCCTAAGGACCCTAAACTATGGGAATTAATTATGGTATATTCCTTATTATGGGTAATGCAGGATTTATATCATCACCCGTAATCATGCATTAGATAGATCCGAGCCCCGGCCTCGAAATGGGTCTCCACGAAGTTGCGCAAGGCCTCGGCATTTTG
The DNA here is from genome assembly GCA_905221615.1 of Symbiodinium sp. CCMP2592. NCBI lineage: Eukaryota > Dinophyceae > Suessiales > Symbiodiniaceae > Symbiodinium > Symbiodinium sp. CCMP2592. The sequence goes on from CAJNDT010005960.1 coordinate 39,372, forward strand.
CTTGTCGGGCAAATGCCGGAAGGCCTGGCAGCGTCGCATACAAGGTCCGCGGGGAAGGATATTGGGAGTTTCCGAAAATTAGGGGTACCTTATTTTAGGGTCCTTATAATAAGGATCCGAATATTTAGGGTACTATTAGGCTCCCCTATATTCGGAAACTCCCATATTGGGACCTCTGAGGTTCAGGACCAAACCGACCTCGCATGGCATTGAAAGTTGAGATATGTTCAGACCTATGCCTCTGCTAATTACCTTAGTTGCAATCCCTTATCCATCTGCGCCTCGAGAACCTCTTCTGGCTCAACACCTTGGCAGAGGGTTGGGGTCTGGATACTACGGTCGGTGGGTCTCTCCTCGGAGTGGCCGGAGCACACTCTCTCCCATGTGCTTGCAGTGTTGAGTTTTGCCTGCTCTGTTGCCAGCTTGATCCTTCCCTCAATCTTTGCCTGCCAGGTTAGAACAGACTACTCTGTGCCAACCTTGCAGTCTGCAAGCTTAAGGGAGGTGAGCTCCACATGAAGGGCAGGACCCTAGCTGTCCCGTCTCCCGCATGAGATCTTCGTGAGTCAGACCACCATTACATGGCGTTGGAACTCAATCTAGAAACCTTTATAATCATATACATACATATACATGCGACTAGCTGTTTGTTGAACCATAAACATATATATATATATATATATATATATGTGTGTTGCATTCCATTATATGTGAATGCGTTGTGTATATACACACACATACGCAATCCAGCCCTTGTCTGTGTGCTTATGCGGCGAGTTATGTATGCAAAACTGCAGTATTCTTCATGTCTTACATCTCGACTATTGGCGCTTTTGCTAGGTCTGGAGCCGAATAAACATGCCCCCTGTAACCTAAGCCGTTAAGCCTCAAACTGTCAACCCTAAATCGCCACCTTTACCCCTAAAGCGTCCCAACCTTAAGCCTTCAAGAATAGAATGTCTGGAAAGGCCACCCGCCCGATGAGGCCGTTGCGGAGAGGTCGATCAACGAAAGTCTTGGAGTCCTCACGTTGGTTTAGGGCATACACACTTGAGCGCTCTCTGCCTGCCTTCCTACCCCAAACCCTAAACCATTCCTGCCTTCCTGCCAGCTTTGGGTTGAGAGATACAGGATGTTACAAGGTTCAGCGCTTTTGCTGCAAAGTGCCACAGACCCTCAGGAGCGGTAGCTCCGTGGCCTTCTTCGTGGAATCCACTGCCAGCTTGTACTCCGTCATGGTTCTACAAAGAGGGATGACTATCTCGATCTCTTTCCAGGAGGCTTTACTCGAGCACCAAAATCTCAGTGTTGACAAACGAGTTTCTGACAGGGAGATGCATCTTCAACCCTCCTTGCCACGATCTTTTCTGCTGCTGGTCCTGATTCCCCACAACTATTACAAAAGAAACGGCCGCAAAGGAAGTGTCAGAGCTGTTGGACTCACAAATGCAAGTCTAACGTAGCGACCGCAAACGCGTGCTACTCCTCAATTGTCATGTCTTTGGCCTATTGGCACGGCAGCCTCGTACAGGGCATGCTTGAGCATGCAGCCGCTCAAAACCCAAGCCGAAGTCCTCAAAAAGGCGTGCTCGCTGTATCGTATCCAGCAGCTCACCTGCCCTAGCAACCCTACGAAAGGGTTCATGAGTGACCAGGGCTCAAGACTGTGGATCCTGTGGTGCTAAGAGTAGGAACTGGTCGCATGTGCAGTTCTTGAACCGTAGGCCCTAGACTAAGCATACTCAGGCATGTTCGCTCCACATTTCATATGTTTTCGTCGCAGACGACCAACGGGTGATTTGAGCATGCTCTTGCCGGAAGGCCTTTCAGCGATTCAAAAGGTACCATCCGAGAAGGTGACCTCAATTAGGACTTGGGGTTTGTACCCCGACTCTTCTATACCCACAGGCTCCATAGTAGTTCCTTTTGGTGTTTCATATATAGAATCCTATCAGGCCTATCCCAAAAAGGAACTACTATGGAGCCTATGGGTATAGAGGTTAGTTCTAACTTCTCCTCATGGGGTTTAGCATCCAGGAAGCCCTGGAAACAAAGAGTCAGACTCGCGTCTAATACAAAAGCCTTCAGAATGGCCTATACTCTTGTGGGGAGTTCAGTATTTGTAGTGTTAGTATAATGGGCCCCAGAACCCTACTCTAATTAGTAAGGCCCCTACAATAGACTACCGGCTATCGGCATTTTTTCTGCCACTTAGAGTTGAAGACGTGGAGTCCAATAGTCTTGACATAGGACTTCAAGCGGATTATTTCACCCAGTAATTATTTAGGCCCCTATATTATCCAAACTCCATTTCAAAGGCTGGGCCCCCCTTGCCTTCGCAAAAGACGCTGCAGGCCCTCCGCACTGGCTCAGGCAGGGAAGGGGCGACAGCCTGGAGCTCTAAAACATCCCAGGGTTGACAGGGTCAGGAGTAGGGTTTAGGGTTGAGGATTGCGGTTTAAGGCTAGGGTTCAGGGTTTTGGAGCAGAGGGAACTTTGGTGTTTGAGGTTCAGTTGAAGCCTGCATAATGTAGACATCTGACAAATAAACCCCCGGCCCGTTCTTTACAGGCCCTACAGTCAAAATAAGCTCTCTGTTATCATGCTGGCGAAGGGAGAAGGTTTGTTAATCAGTAGTCTGCACTAGGACTCAATTCTTTAAGGGTTGGGGTTCACGGCTCATCTGCGGCTTCATGCTCCATATTTCAATCGGGGCCCAACTGGAAGCTTGTAATTGCAATAGGGTGCTATGCATCTCTATAAAGAGTTCAAAGGTTTCACATAGGGGCCTCAATAATTCGAAATGAGTTTTGGGGTCCAATATCTGCAGTAAGGAACCCCACAAGAAATAATATAGGTAACTGCTCAGAACCCCCAATGTAACGTAGGGGCCTGGGGACTTGGCAGAGCGAGGCTTGATTCTAGAGGTGTTGGACCGCCCGGTTGGTGGCACGGCGACAAGAGTTGACAAAGGGCGCCACACTTATATCAGCTCTTCAAATCAGCTGATATGTTTTTGACATCTTTGCAATATACTAACTAATATGAAATCAAACCGATATTACAACACCGATCAATCGATTTCGTCAATATCGAACTGACATCTGAATACTGGGTTTGAGATTTGCACGTAGGATTCGCAGATTTAGAATCGTTCCGGATTGTGGCTGCAGGGAAAAATTCAAAAAACATTGTCATATTGGAGGTGGATGAGCCCAATGGAAATGGGAGGAGATTGGCTAGGACGCCACTTGATCTGGACGACTTATTCACGAAGACTGCTTGATGCGACTGCGGGATTGTTCTACCCTTTTTGGCTGCTTCGCGACTGTAGTCCGCCACACTACTATATATAGGGGCCTTGATAATTAGAACAGGGTTTTGGGGCCCAGTATGCTATAACTACCTAGGGAGCTCGTCCTCCGCCGTGATGAGGCGCTTGACCGATCTTGAGATCCAAACCCCGAAAACCCTAAACTGCTGGGCTTTCGGGTTTACGGTTTAGGAATTACGGGAAACCCTGAAACCCGGAGCCTAGCCATGCCTAACCCCGAAAACCCTGAAGCTTGCATCACTTCGACAGGCAAACAACATCCTCAGCCGCCAGCCCTTCCGGGCACAAACATAGCCATCAGGTGCAGTGCGCAAGGCGCGAGAAAGCGCATGGCGCAGCAAATTTTGGAGGTGGTATCGTCGGGATTGTGAGGTTTCGGGCTCATGTTTTTATGTAGAGAGTAGGGTTAGGGTGTGCTGTGCAAGTGCCTAGATCTTAGACTGATAGACTGTGGTTGCAGGATCCTCAACCCAAGGCAACCCCCAACCTTCAGGAACATGCACACCATGCACAGACTTTCTGAGACTCTCTCCTGCGTCGACTTCAGCATTTAATACGCCACTTGGCTGCTTCGTCGATGAGCCTCAAGCTGTGTAGGGTCTTATTAGGTCTTGAAACCTGATCAATCATGTACGGCTTGGGGTACAGACTCCGGGGCTGCTTGCGAAGCTCCGGCCCTGAAGTATACAGGAAACAAGAGGAATGCCTTCTGCTAGTATGCAGATTTATGTGTACTAAATAGCCAGCCTGGCATCTTAGAGCTCCCGAGTGTGAGCTGCGAGACTCACACCATCAGTACATCAAGCACATAGTGTACCATGATGCCTATCGTCCGGCAACAACTTACTAAAGTCTACCTAGAAGATTGAAGATGTTGAGCGAGTCGCCCTCACACAAGACTGAGAAGGGTCGAACATCACTTGCTAACCGTGTTTATGCCGCCACGTCTTCTTCTACACTTCTTCTACTATGCCACTTATTATGCTGCTACGACGATGATGATGATGATGATGGCAATCTACTGTTGCCAAGCTCAGACACAGGTAGTATTGCTGTGCCCCATGCCCTCCCCTGCTCCGCTAAGCGTGGCGGCGCTGACGTAGCCGCAAGAAGAGACAGGACGTGGTGTAGGAGTGCAGGTACGTCCTGCTCACTTTGGTGAGACTGGGTATCTTCCGAGCGCTTAGCCTGCCGTAGCAAATGAAAACCACATGCAGCGACTCTGTCCGCAGACCAACTGGCCCAAACTCGCCGCCTGCGAAGAAACCGACCTTGTTGCTTTGGGTCCAGGCTCGTGCTTCCGAGCTTTGCAGAACTAGCGATAGGTTGGGTGGCACTTGGAAACTCATAAACTTGGATGTCACTCCCGAATGATCATCCAGCCACCTGACTGCTCATGAGCAAAATCCATCACTATCTATACAACGCATCTAACATGTTAACGACTGCTTGGGGATACTTGTGAGGCAATGAAGGACTGCGTCCATCAATCGTATGACTAGTGCTTCAGCGACAAGCCTGATGCACGTCTGGTCAGGTGCCCCGGTTATCATACATATAATACATGATATATATATATATATATAACATAGTATAATATAGTGTAATATGATATAACAATATACAATGTGATATAATATGATATATATATAACATATATATATATATATATATATATATATAGTATGTACATTGTATGTGCAATCGTCTCGATGCACTCGCTGCATCTGAGATTCGGACCGCAGGGACATCGCGACCCCAAACCTCGCGAAGAATGGCGCCTTGGAGTGCCAGCACGGCAATGCAACTAGAGGTCATGCAACAAGTAGCATCTGTATGTGTATATTCACGTAGCACTCAATGCTGCTTCTGCACCTACCATTGGCCTTCAACGTGGCTCTTGATTGGTAGACTCTGCGGACGTCCTGATCTGTAGATCCCCCTGAGGCTCCGGCTCTCTACACCCTCCTCCTGGTAGAAGCTGACACCCCGAGCGCCGCAAAAGACCAAGACCTGGCTCAGGTACCAAGAGCACAAACCTGTCGAATCTTTTAATCTGTCTGCCTGTCTATCTACCTGTATATATAATATATGTATATGTATGTTATTTATATCTGTGCTGATATGTCGTGTATATACAAAAGCAAACAATAGCATGTTTCGATGATGATGATGATATATATATATATATATACACATGTACACGTACATACATCTATATACATATATATATATATATATATACATATATATATATATATATATATATATATATATATATATATATATATATATATATATATATATATATATATATATATATATGCATCTACATATACGTATACATATACATGCATGTACATGCACAATTACATATAAATGTACATATATGTGTACATGTACATATACTTATACAGATATGTCGATACATACCTATGTATGTATGTATATATGTATGTGATGCTCCCTATGACAGCAGGTGCGGGTAGCTGAGAGAAAGCCGTTGCTCCTGAAAACAATTATCGAACAGCTCTTCAATGACCAGGGTCAGCGGCCAGGACTACGGCTAATTTGTTGTACTATTTCATGTTATGTTGCATTGTATTGTAGTATGCTATGCTGTACATATTGTAGAGTAGCATAGCATAGTATAGCATACTATATCAGATCATGTTGCAACACACGAAAACCATTACAAACGACCTCTGAATATCTTGCAGCGCTGACCTCGTCGGCCCTAGGGCTACGAAATCCTGTATCACCTTAATTAGAGGATGATGTATTACTCCTCCACCCACACGACAGGAGCTGCAAAAGCCTATGAAGGATAAGAGCGACACAAGACGCGACAGGAGTGGAATTCCGAAAGCCCAAAGCGCTAAAACCCTAATCCACTAAACCCTAAGGCATCCTAAAGCCCTACAGCCCTAAACCCCAAAGCCCTAAACCCTCGACAATAAACCCTAAGGCTGAGATCCAGGCTGCAGCATCAGGAGGACGCCCCTCGTGTAGTGCCATGTCCTCAGCTGCGCGGTCTGTGAGGGCTTCCCTCGGTTTAGGGTGTATATGGGTTCTTTGGGGGACAAAGCTGTCAAAAATGGATGCAGTAATATGGGGTTTAGGGTGTATATGGGTTCTTTAGGGGACAAAGTCTAAGATGGCTGCAGTAATATGGGTGTATACGGAGGATTTCTAGTCACGTCACACTTGCCATCATTTTCTTTCACGGCTTCTGGGCGTTCTGAAAGGATTTGCGGTTTTAGGGTTTGGGGTTCAGGAAGATCTTAATAGTATTAGTAAGAACCGTGGTAATAATGATGACAATAGCAATGAAACTAATAAGGTTAAAACTCCCAAGATGAACTTTCAGGCCGGATACAAGGTCTGGGGCTTTCAGAATCGGGCGCAGGATGTGAGGTTCGGGGCGGAAGTGGCGGCCAGCCTTGAGCGTATAGGTGGAAAAATATGTCGAGGAGATGTGTCGGGCTGTACCCCCAAACCTGCTCGACCCTCACTGCGGTGACAAAGTGTGAAAAAAATATATGCACACACACATCATTACAGTGGATAAAGGCTGTTTCAATCTATTCACATGTGCTGACGCTGGTCTACGTGATGCATGCTGTGCAGAAGTTTGCTACAAGTAGTACCACCATTGACGTCGTCGTAGAAACATACTATAGGGGCCTTAAGTAGCTCTAGTAGAGCTTTGGGGTATATGCTAGTGTCAGTATAGTGAAGAATACTTAAGTGGGCCATGTAAGCTATATGGGTGGTTGTCAAAGTTACGGACCCTTTTTGGGTCCTTAGTATAATACGGCAACTAATACGTAGGGTACCCAAAAAGGACCTTAATTTCGACAACCACCCATACCCTAAGGCTCAAAATGGCCCAAAAGCCTTAGATAATATGGACTTTAGGCCCAAAAGCCTTAAAATTTGAGTCCTTAGAGCCTTAGGGATATACATTCACTCGAATACAAAGATGCTACTTGCACGCTCTGAGCCTTCGTGATGCGGGGGCATCGGAACTTGGAGCTGGGATCTGCATATGGAAGTTTCCGAAAAGTAGGGGTACCTTATTTTGGGGTCCTTATAGTAAGGATCCTATTACTTTGGGTACTATATTGGGGTCCCCTATTTTCGGAAACCCCCATATAATGAACCTAAAAAGTCTGTAGCCCTGGTTTAAGCATGAGAGAAGGCTTCAGGCTAAGGGCGTGGTATGCGGCTCGGGCTTTGCAAGATCTTGAAACCCTAACTCCAAATTCAAACTTGCGGGAGTCAGTGAACTGCTCCGATCAAATTTGCCACACAGCCCCAAAATTTGCAGGTTCGTGCCCCATTTCGAGTATGCCTCCGCGAAAACTACAATCTTTGATATTTTTGTGTTACTATCAGTCTCCCCAGACAAATCCTATAAGCCCAAAAGAAAATCCGAAGGAGACTGTGCCAGACATTCTCAAACCCCTGCGCACCTCAACCTTTAATCCCTACGACCCCGAACCTAAACCCAGACCCTAGACCCTAGACCCTAATATGGGTTATAACTAGAGTTATCCTACTTACACCCCTACATATAACTACCCATGAACCTCCAAGTAAACCTCATCCTTGTATCGGAACCCGTGAAGCTCTCGAGCCCACTACGGTCTCCGCTCTCGCGCGCAGGTCGCTAAGTGCCTCAGTGTTCAATGCAGCTTAGGCTTTAGGGTTTCAGGTTCTTTGTTGAGCTCCTTCCTATTCTTTTTTAAAGTGCAATAACCTCTTTCTCCACTGCATAGAGTCAGAAACTCGCTCAAGATTGAGCGTACACTACGATGAAGGCACTCTCACTTATCGCCTCTTGTACTCAGACTCCTTCCTCTAGGGCTTACGGTTTATGGGGTCATTGGTTCTAGGGTACCTGAAAAACCAAAAAACCCAGTACTACATCTAACGGAATACCCCGGATGATATGGTGCGGGATCACTGCTTGTTTCTATCATCAGTTTTAGGGAATTATTAGGGGCTACATCGAGGATACCTCTTCTTATGACCTTCATTAGGGGACTGATAACTCCACTCATACTACCCGTAACTACCCATGAACCCGAAGTCTGGATGCAGTCTCATCGAACTTTCCTCAAAATGCACACTGTTACAAGCATGAGCATGACAATGATGGTGACGCTGGTGCTGGCAATAATAATCGTCCTTCCGGCCAGTGATGACGACCACCACCCCCACGACCATTACTGCATGAGAAACCATTAAAATCATCATCGCGAATCCCTGGTCCCCAGCATGACCAGCGCCATGCTGGCACCCTCCAAAAAATCCACCACCAGCAATGCCATCATGATCATCATTCTCGTCCTAATCGTCATCATCATCATCATCATCATCAAAACCACCACATCAGCCTTAATCATCATCATCATCATCATCATAGTCAGCATCATTGTCATCATCATCATCATGATCATCACCCTCATACTGTCTTCATCCTCATCCTCATGTTCATCGCCATCATCACCATCACCACCATCACCATCACCACCATCAACATCACCATCATCATCACAAAGAACAAATTTCTCGGAACAGGCTGCCACACGCAGCTGCCAGATCCCAAATTCTACCAAACACCAGGCTGCTCTTTTTGATTCGGACTTCCCACGCGGAGCCAGGGGCTATTGAGTCGGGGAGCAGATGGAATTGCCTACCGACGAACGCCTTTTGTTGTGATTTCTGGTTGGCGAGGGCTCTCGCAGGCTCTTGTTCTGGTGGCATACAATACAAAGGGCCATGCAAACAGTTTTTGCACTCTCCAAGCTGTGACACCACAAAGCTTCATCTGGCGACTGATGAATATGGCTTGTACTACGATCATCGCGCAGCGGTGGCATGATTCCTGTGCTATCGTTCTTGCTACTACGATGGCGTTTTTGCTATGATTAATTTTGACGTGCATGTCGGCGTCAGTTCCCCCTGCTCGCAATCGATATCTGGGCCTTGTTGCCCAGTCTGCCACAGTGTCAGTAGATCTCAAAGGACTGACAGCTCTCTGCCTTCCAGGAAAGGAAGGATGCCCTAAACCAGGCAAAAATCAGACTTCAAGCTTCGCGATCCCTGCAGCATTAGTGCATTTTGGGGATGCATTCCTCAAAGGAACACCTCGAATTGTGGTGTTGAGGTAAGTGCACTCTCGCCATTCGGCGAGGTCTCCTCATCATGTTCTGTCTTCGTGCAGTCTACGAATTAGGGCAGCAGACATCCGCGTCTACGAAAACAGGGAAAGTCCTCAGGTGGTAGTCCTTGTCGATAGTACCCACCAAGAAGCCCTGCTCTTTGCCGTCGCAGCTCCAACCACCCCCGCCTCCGACCAGCCAGTCATGCTTGCCTGGCACGCAATGCCCTACAGTGTGGAAGCTGATAGCTCGCAAAATCTCACAGGATTGGCAACCCCCTGAACTGATCCCACGGGCCTGTTCTGAAGGTGCTCCACTGATCGGTGTTGTGGCGATGCCCAGCGAAGTAGGCGGTCTCTTTGCTTTGGTCACGGAGAAGGTCCTGACATTGTGGCGCAGTCGGCGCAGTTTTTCGAAATGTCTCGCCTCCCATGCCGTCAAGTATCCCTCTCAGGACATCCATATCACATTGACCTAAGAAATTTTACTGCCTGGCTTCAGACAATGACGGACCTAGGACTCTCTTGAGGGGCTCGAGGGGGCCGGGTGTGTTTAGCTTGAAGCAAGGGCTTCGAAGATTTTGACTCCACGCATTGGCCAGCTGACCCCACGCTACCCTCAACTGTCGGCCTGAACCAGAAACCCCCTAAAACCCTATGCTACAACCCAGACCTGTAAACTCGCTCGACCCTGAACTCCAAAAACACAGACAGCTCTACGAAGCTTTACCAAACTAAGGGTCTTGAAGAGTCACGAGACAAACTGGGCTCTGCACTGCCGCCGCAATTCCTTGACCTGTGATCCCAACCCACAACTGCACTAATAACCCCGAACCATGCGTCGATGCATCTGCCCTAAGCCCTAAACCCTTAACGCCCCTAAACCCCCCCAAACCCTAAACCCTAAACCGCCTAACCTTAAACCCTGTGCAGGTCCAGAAAGTCTTGTCTGGCATGAAAGTAGTCCGTGGGGTAGTGGGAGAAGATCAGAAGGTTCCGCGCCGTTGAGTTGCTTTTGCGGTCGAAGACCTCAGAGGCATCAATTTTAGCAATCAGAGTAGTAACAGTATGAATACGAAAAATTTAAGCATGAGCAATAGTAAACGGCAATAACAGTATTAGTTTCAGTTTTGTAATATCATTCCCATTCGTATTGTATTATTGCTAGTCTTAGCTACCGTATTAGTATACTCACTATCATGTAAGTAGTAGTATCAACCCAGAAGGTCCATTGGGTAAGAACCCGAAGCCTGAGACAGCAAAGGCCCTAAACCCTCAAGAAGCTTGTGCGCCAGCCCATTTTAGGAGCCTTAATAACTAGAATAGGGTTTTGGGGGCCCATTATAGTATGCTATAGATATTTAATCAGGAACCCCCAAAATAGTATAGCTCTGCTAGGGCCAGAGACTCCAACACTGCTTAGTTAAGGACACATACCTTAAATTACAAGCAGATCCTTCATATGCTGTAAGCTACATTCCTTAATTAATTACAGGGTTTGGGAGTCTCTGAGGGGTTTAGGGTGGGCGCCTGTTTGTAGCGATAATAGCCCAAAAGCCCTAAACCCTACACTGAAATCAGGGTATGTAGGGCGCAAAAACGCTCAACAGCCATAACCCCCAAACCGAAAACTAGGTCCCTTGTACGGTCTTTAGATTCTGGAAAATGTGGGACCCGCGGCCACAGGGACTATAATTTGGGAAACACCCATATGCTGCGGGAATGGGCAATACTTGGGCCTCTGCAAAAGCCTTAAGACTTCAAGCCTGCACCCAAAACAAGTCCGCAATGTATTATAAGTATGCAAGGCTTGAAGCCGCCAGCCCCAAACCCTGTATTAGGGTTTATAGGGCTGATCCTAAACCCTAAACCCTTTCTGCGAGGAGCCTCAATAGCCATACTTAAGCGCCCACCTTTGCCGCGCAAGGTCCGTTGTGAGGACAACTGCAGATACCCATAAACTATGAGACCATTCTGCTTGCTCGACTCTACAGTATGTGCCTTTCCTCAACCCGAAACCCTTGCTCGACAAAACCCTTGATAAAGCCACTGTAAAACCCAACAAGCTCCCGATGGAACCAATAGAGTTACAAATGGCAAACTTATAAACCTTCGATACGTGTACATTATTATGTCCATATAACACCCTTATGAAACCTGTATAACAACATGTCATGTCGCATTCCAATATTCCCAAACCCTAACTCCCTAAACCCCGAACCCCAAACCCTACTAAACCTAAACCGCTCAACCCCACATGCCAAACCCTAAACCCCAAACCCTAATCCCAAGTAAAGTCGCGAGGTTGAAGGCCTGTTCAGCTCTCCGCTCGGCTGCTTCCACGCAGCGCTCGGGGCAGGCAGAATACTTGCAGTCCTGTCACTGGAGCGGGTGTAGGGGTTCAGAGGATATAGGAGCCGAATGACTATACTATAATTACTCTACCCCTGAGCCTGGAGCTTATGGTAGGGTTCAGGGGTTCAGAATTTGGGATATTGAGGGTAGAATATATGAGCCTGAAAACCCACATGACAATGATCCTATACGGTACCAACTGTCCCGATTATTCAGACCTTTATAGAGTTTCTTTGTGTTGTGTTGGTTTAGAGTTTAGGGCTTGGTTGGATTGCAACTGCACTTGAAGTCAGAAGGCTTGAAGCGCTGGGGGTTTTTGATTCGGGCTGAAGTCGAGTGAACTTCATGTTGAGGGTTTGGGGGCTCATTCCGGGTGATAGGTTTCGGGTTGGCAACGGGTTAGAGATTTATAGGGTTCACGGTATTCTAATCATGAGTCTCCTATAGACCCCAGAACCCCACGCCAGAAGGGCCAGATATCTCTGGCGATTGGTTTGGGGGACACCAGCAAGCAAGGACCCGGATGTTGGGGACATTTTGTATGATGACAGTGTGAGCGTTACATGTGCAAATCGTTCGGGTAGGATACGACAAATCTCAGTGCTGCAAAGCATATACCACTTTCCTTCTCAATTTGTCCAGCTTTTCTTGTGTCTCTCGTCCAGTGTGTTCTAGAGCACGCATGTAAACTTTTTACAAGACATCCTGCATCCCTCACGGCATCTTTGCCAAGCCGCTGTCAAGAAGAGGTCTTCATCCTTGGCGCTTGCATTCCAGCCATCCATATACCTCAGCTTGTGAGCGTGTGTTGCTTGAGTGATTTTTCTGTCTGACCCCAAAACACTTGATTCAAGCAAGACGTGTCAGCTTCCACTCACGAACTGGTCGAAAATTTCAAGGAAATGCATCTTCGACCCTCTTCGCCACGATCTTTTCTGCTGCTGGTCCTCATTCCCAACGTGTGGGTTCACAATTTTGTCCGTGTTGCTGATGGCACCAAGTCATGTGCTTGGCACTTTGTGCAGCAGTTGCAGGCCCGACGCACCGCTTTAGCCACGCGGCGGGACTGTCTGAACTGGCCGGTGCATTGCACTCCATGCTAAAACACCGCCGGCCACACAAAACTGGCTCGAGTAATCGAACTGTGCATTATCAGAAGAAGGATTTTCTGTTCAGCTTCGATGGTCAGCAGAACTAGGCCAAAGCTCACATGCAGTTTTCACTGGTGGCCTCGGACTCTGTGTACGACTCGGACTCGCTGCTGTGGGTCTTGCCCTTCTCGAAGCTTTGTGCCGGTCCGCAGAACATCCCACCAGTCTCGGACCAGTAATAGCAAGGGCTCAGCAGAGCCCAGAACATTACATAGCCCGCATGGACCTGGAAAGGCAGCAAGGCATCCTGGATCGGCTTGTAAAAGCAGAAGCCTGCAATCACTGCCCCGAGGTTTCCACCAGCACCCACAAGAGCGGACACCACTGCGAGCTGCTTCCGGTTCCTAGTACGTGGGGATTGTACTGAAGATTGACATTTCTACTGGGAAGAACCGGTGGCTTGTAAATGGTTCACATACTTAGCGAGGTTAGCTATCTGTTTACAAACAAATGTAACGGGTCAACTTGGTTCAGCCAACGGGTTTAACTTGGTTAAGCTAAGCGGGTTACCAAAAAAAGAAGAAGGGGCTACTAGGAGCTATAAAAGGGGTCGGCTATGAGCCTTATAACCCTGAAGCCCTAAACCATAACCCTAAAAACCCAGAAAAAACAGAGTTTTTTTTGCACTTCCGTCAGTGTGTTTCGGAAGAAAGGTGAACTTGCACCCCTCATCATGCTGCATGGTTTTTTTCCTGCATGCTGGCCAAGGACGGCCCCAAGCTTTAGTTCGTGCATGGGCCTCTTAAGGCAGCATTGGAGAGCATTGCACGCAGTCCAACTCCCAAGAGTCGCAATGCTTCCTTTAGTGACTCTAGTAATCTCCGCATAGGATCTCATGCAGCTCTGGCACCAGTGGTGCTTTTGCCCCTGTACCTGTATGTCATGCAAGCATGAAAACTGCGGTGTGCCTGTAGACTTAGGGCCTCCAGCAATCCAAGCAGGGATAAGCTCCTCCCTCCAACTCGCCACTGCCGAGGACCGAATCCACGTAGAAGACCAAAGACGCCACCACACCGAGCAGACAGAGATAGGACGGAGGCCATCAGGCTTCACCACGCCATTAAGCACTTTATTGGCCTTAGCGAGAAGGACGACCCTGGCATGCCTCAGCGAACTAGGGCAGCAGCCACAGCTCCCCCACTCTCGCATCACAGTCCAGATCTCACGCACGCACTGATCCGGGAGCGCTTTGATCTCGGGCAACGACCACCCATCGATGCCAGAGGTTCCCCTGCTCTTGCTGATCTGCTTGCGGAAAGCCTTCCAGACGGGCCCCTCGCCAGACCCCGCGCGGACTTGGCGGTCATGTTTCAACGTCTCTTCCATGACACGAAGAGCCTCCACCCTCTCGGCCGAGGTCATCCTGACAGAACGCCAAAGATCTCCCCAATAATCAGCAATGTTGAGCAAAGCCGCGTCGGAGACGGAGCTGTTGAGACCAGGAACATGTTCGCCTTGGACCTCAGCCAGAATAGGAGTGGTTCGCTTGAGCCATTTGGATCTATTTTTCACGGATTTTCCCATAGAGGACCGCCAGGATTGCAACCTCGCCATGAAGCCGTCGAGCCCGTAGTGCTGGATATTCTTCAGAAGCTGAGCCTTTTAGCCCGTGAAAGCCTGGAGGACGGACTCATCCAGGAAACATTTCTCGCCCTTGCGCAAACGCTTCCAGATGACCTTGGCCGCTCTTAGCCTCGTCGTACTTTTTGCGTCGCACTTCTTGAGGAACTCCGTGACTCTCCCCAACCGTCTCCTCAGCTTGGTGATCTTCATCGGCCCAATTGCTTTAGAGACTGCGACAGCACGAAGCTGATGTTTGGGCAACGCTGTTCTCCACAGAGAGGAGCGAAGCAAGGCTTCGATCCGAGAGATCTCATTCGGATCGGCCCAGGAGGGAACGTTCTGAATGGCGAGGAACGTTGCGACGTGGAAGAGCTCGGAAAGCTTCGCCATCATCACCAGCCACTGAAAACCGACTTGCTGCTGTAGACGCGAGCCCGCCAAACCGCCCTCGAGGGACCCCACATGAGAAAATGCCTCCGTCCATCCGTCCTCCTCACAAGATTTCCACGCGGCACCGAGCATGGACTTCCAAGAGGCCGAAGAGAGCCAAGAAGGCTTATCCCAAGTAGGAGGCCGCCGAAGCGCGCCAATGGCGCACTGGGGTCTCGGAATGGCCACTGACAGCGTGCAAGTCTTGTGGTCACTGATCTTCTCGTCTTTGACCGACATGAGGTCGCACTGAATGCACTTCGAAGCCATGAAAAAATCATTGACCTTGGAGCCCTCAAAGCGAGTAGACGTAATCTCCGGCTCGTAAGCGACACACCTGCCTCCCAGAGCCTCTGCAACATCGTCAATGCCGCACTCATCCGAGGAGGCGTTAAAATCACCAGCGATGACCCACGGACCAATCCACTTTTCCACAATGAGGACGCTGAGCTCGGCAAGCGCTTGCTCTTTATCTGCCCACGGAGACAAATAAACTGAAGCAAACAAGGTGCCCTGTGCCTGGATGGCCATCCATTGATAACCAACCCCCGCAGATGAAGAAACGACTCTACAACAGAGCTCTTTGCGAGCCCAGACGGCCGCTCCCCCAGGTGACGCCACGACCTGATGCCAACGGTTCCGAATCGTGGTGGGCTCCCGCGTGTAGGCAATGTAGCCCTTCGAATCAAGATTGCGCTCCACAGCCCACCAATGAGAGTCGCGTAGCATCCGAAATTCTTGCACCATCAGAATATCTGGTTGGAACGCGCTGCCATCGTCCTTAACGCCGATACAATCCATGAGCCGCCATGCCCCATTTCTCGTGCCAACGTTGATGCTAGTCAGACCGAGGCCCTGAGAAGCATCTTGAAGACCGCTGCGGCCGCCTCGCAAGCTGTACGCCAAGCCGTGGAGCCCTGAGTGGTAGAGCCCTGCATGAAGCGAGTCACTCCTCAGCGCCGGCGCGTTTGCTCTTGACCCTGGTTGCACTTGCGAACGAAATTCTTCTGCACGGGAGGCGAAATCAAGCCACTGTTACACTGCAAAGTTGATCGCTTTGATGCGGAGCGACTTCTCCAAGGCATCGAGCTTCTTGACGATCTCCTCCTCGCTGCCACCATTATGGATTGCAATCTGGTAGGCCAAGGCTCGCCATCCACACTCCCCAGACCCACCCAGATCGATGACAGTGGCCTTAGCCGCACCGACCGGAGGGCCGGCCGAGCCATTGGTCAACTTCTCATCCTTGGTTTTCTTGACGGGGCCCTCAACCTGCGCCTTCTCGAGCTTCCGCTTGCTGGCACCGTCCTCATTCTCAGTCACCTCCGCATCGCCAGTGGGATCCAACTGGGTCTCACCGACCCGATGTGAAATCCGATCACTGCCATCAGGAGCTACATGCGCGAACCATTTCGGCCCCGTCAGCTTCACGTGCTCCTGCGAAGATTGCCACTTCTTCCACCTTCGCACCGTGATGTAGTTGTCGTTATCGAGGTTGTAGACGAACTCCTGCTGGCCCTCTTTGGGAGCAGTCGCTTTGGTGGACCATCTCCCAAACCTGAAAGTAGGCTTGTAATCATCATCGCATTTCCACCCCTGCCCGGTCAAAGTTTCTGCGAGCTGCGGCGGGGACCACCATCTGGGCAATCCAAGCGTGCGGCTCCGAATCTGGTTGCGCCCCAATAGCGCCAAGGTAAGACCCACCTCCCCGCTGGAAAGCCAACGCGTGGTTTGCATCCCCAGACTGGGCCATAGAGCGAGCTCGCACGTAATATTGCCAATCATTTTCCAAAACGAGTTTGGGGAACCATTTCACCGGCTCCGGCACAGCAACATCCTTCGCGAGCTTGGAGAAGAAAACGGGCTGCTCTCTCCCAGAGGCCTGGACGAACTTATTAGCCTTCTCCGCCTCGAGCTGCAAGTAGCCTGTGACGATCTCGTCCTGGAGCTGCCACCCCGAAGTCCGCACTTCGGCTCCGTTCTCTAGGACTCGACTCCAGCCAATGACGACCTGGGGCTTGTCGTTCACTTGCACGTACTGTTCATGCTGAAGAAGCCAGAGTGGCACCGTCACCCTAATCGAGGTGAGCTCAGCGGGTGGAGTCCACTTTTGTTTGATG
Organism: Symbiodinium sp. CCMP2592; assembly: GCA_905221615.1. Lineage (NCBI taxonomy): Eukaryota > Dinophyceae > Suessiales > Symbiodiniaceae > Symbiodinium > Symbiodinium sp. CCMP2592. Next base: position 56,496 of record CAJNDT010005960.1, read on the forward strand.
ACGCCCTCTTCGATCTTCAGAAGCCCCGGGGGGGCATCCTGGTTGAGCTTTGCAATCCACGCATCCACAACGGCGAGACTGCCAATGATGGGAAGCTTCGTAGTCGCCGCATTGGAGGTAGGCTTGTCATCGCCGACCTTCTTGGCGATCATGGTCAAGGGCGCTGAAACACCGTGAATGTGAGCAAGCGCGGCAAAGTCGCGCATGTTCTCAGTGCACACCACCACTTTCCCGCTATAGGGGCTTTACCCTCATCAAGGGCGGTCTGGACTGATTTCCAAGACACAAAGTCGCGAAGAGCGAACTTGCCCCGGAGATCAAACTTCTGAAGATCATCATCTTTAGCAAGCTTCTTCCCCTTGATCTTAGCATCGGGCACATGGGACTCAGGAACCTGCTCACGAGCGAAAAACTTGTCGAAGGAGACAGGAGACCTTGCCGTTGTCCCCGACGCATCCACTTGTTAAGCATCCCGGCCATACGCACCCAATAGTACGGCGGGAGGTGCGAGACCTCCTCAGAAGACCAGCCATCGGGCCCCGCCGAGCCATGAGTGCCGCGCCGTGCCTGAGAGAGGAGCTCGTGCGCATCAAAAGACGGGTTCTGGTCAAAGCAGCGGGGACTCGCGCTTGAACCCTCAGACTGGAGTCTGTTAAGCTCAGGGCACGAGGTTTGCCGGCGCCACACACGGTTCCAGTACTGTATGATAAGAGCAAGAGAGTCGCTATGCGACGTAGAAACCCTGCCATCGTGCGTCACTGCCGCCGGAAGGAGCATTCTGCGTTGCTTGAGCCACTCAGTGCATTTTCGACCACCCTGCCTGATGCGGTCACGCCACTTAGCGAGTGCGCGGTTGCGCCCATCCCTATACCCATGTTGCTTCTCATGTCTTCGGCCGCCTTCCTGGCCTCGCTGGAGCGGCAGGGCCCGGGAGATCTCGTGCGGCCAAGAGGCGGCTGTCCGGGCCCGAAGTAGCTCGTCCACGGTACCCTGAGCTTCCTGCCGCTGAAGTTCGCAAAGTCGCCCAATGAAGCAGTCCAGCTTTTATTGAGCCCTGACCGATTCAGCCTTGGCGGGGCCCGCCTTGTTGCCATGGTGGCTGTCATCGAACCCGTATGCACCCGAGCGTGCAAACTTCATGCCCAAAGTGCGCAGCCGCCTTGATGGTAGCCGCAAAGGGTAAAGAAGAGAGTGCCTGCCAGTCTTCATCAGGGTTTGCGCCGCCGGAGAACGTCCAAGAGACGGCCTGTTTCAGGAACTCTTTCTCGACAGCTTCCCGCCAGGAGTTGGTGTCCACACCTTCCTCTCTGGCGAGGTTAGGCGTAGGAACCACACGCTGCTTGCGGCCATGCCGAAGACCCCAGTGCCCCTCAAAATGTATAGAAGACCTTGTGATCAGAGAGCCTGGCTTCCCAATAATGAGGTTGGAGTTGGTTGCCGGCGGCATTGCTGATGGCATAGTCAATGCAACGGGCGTCCTCGGAAAACCGTGAGGGGACCAGCCCTTCACTGTTGGTCACAGCAATGAGCTCAGCCCCAAGTGCAACTCCCCCGGCTCCTCGTTGAAGTCAGCGATGAGCAAGAACGGCTCGGCCATAGCCGTGGCCGTATACATCCACTCGGAAAGCGTCGTGTCCACAGCTTCATGGTCAGCGTGAGGCCGTCTCCAGGCGAAAGCCAGCTTGCTACTGCGCATATCAACAAGCGCCGCTTCCCCACCCTCGTCAATGATGTGCTCCTCGACAGCCGCCCTAATGGTGTTTTTGACGGCGATGCACAGACCGCCAGCTTGGTATTGCACATTTCGCGCAGAGGTGCGGGGCGCCTCTCCGAAATGCCAACATCTGTAGCCCTACCTAGAGGACACATTGGCCTTGTCAGCAGGAAGCAGCCGAGTCTCTCCCAAACCAAAAACGTGGGGTCGTTGAGCCACAGGAAGGAGCTGAAGGTGCTCGACAAACCGGTAGGTCCAACAGTGCCTCCAGTGTTGAGCCAGAGAAAGACGGAGTTTTTGGGGCATGGTTGCCCAGGTCCTGGTTGGCGCTCCACGTCTCCGTGCTCGTCCTTGCTCATGGCACCACTTATCAAGGCGTCTTGGATGATGCGCAGCTGCCTGACAAAACCTGAGGTCAACCTGGCCCTAATGAGGGCCCAGATCGAGGCCGGTCCTGCGCTTGAGGTTGTAAGCCCTCCTACCCTCCCCATCACACTGGTGGAAGATGGTCTTATCATGGCGCTTCCAGGTTTTGGCACTTGGCACACCTGGTGCAGGCCCACTGTGTCCATGAGCTGGGCTTGCTATTGCACGGCTGGACAAACTCGACAACGGCATGCGCCGCAGAGTCGCCCTCCCTGTTTCTACAGAGTGCACGGACAACCTTACGTTTGGGGCCGCGCTGCTGCCAGTTGAGTTGCCCTTTTTCCTAGCTGTCCTAGCTTGCTGCTTGAGCGCCTCGGCATTGTCAGTCAGGGTTTTCCGAGGACCCCAGCACTTTGTAATGTGCGTGGTAGCCACAAGGAGCCGCGCCGCCCTGGTACTCGGAGGGCCTCCTGATTCCCAGCCCGCCACAGCCTGACAAAGAGGCCTAATTTTTGTGAACCGCTCTTTAGGCTCCAGCGGATGGCGGTTCTGGATGTGCACAGCTCGCAGCCGCCCTAACTAATTTCCAAGCGACACACATCGCAAGGCCACTTGAGCCATTGGCCGGGAGCCGCAACTTGCCGGGATGCGCGCTGATTCCATGTCCTCTTACGGCTTGGCGGCCACTCCTGCGCGGGCTCCGGCGTGCTGGGTTTCTGGCACTCTGAGCTCGCAGCCTTAGCACCCCCCGCAAGACCGAAACACGACCCAGCCACAGTCCTACTTCCACTGCCGCTTGGACCTTTTGGTACGACCCCCAATACTGCTAGAGGCTGAGCTGCGCACGCGGGCCCGGCCCCCAATGGAGCTAGATGCCAGATAGAGGGCGGGACCTTAGTGGCTTTAGCGACCATGTCACTCACATCCAAACCTTTGACGTTTTTCAAGCGCTGATAATGCTTATCCCGGAACCAAAGGTTGATTTGCTTGCCCGCCCCATCGGGGTTGAAAATATGGAAATCGTAGGCCCCAGCACACGACGGACTAACTACAAGAATGGGCCGGTCCATATAGTAATGGCCAAAGCCTCCAGTTCCGTGTACCCCGCCCAGGCCCCTTCCTTGGACAGCATGTTCATGTAATCCTCGAAGCTGCCTGACTCAAGCTTTTTGTCCTGACCGGAAGGTTCCTTACCATCCCAGTAGCTCCTAAAGGTAGACATGTGTCGCCTCACGCGGGCCACGCAGGTGGCACGCACGTGGGCGTGAGTTCTACTCTTTCCTTCCGCCTCCAGCGCCTGGGAAACGGATTAGAAGAGGCAGTTGGCATTGCCAGCATTGAACTGGGCCTCATAGCCGTCAGGAGGCCCAACCTTAGCACGTTTAGTGGCCGCCGTGCTGTCAGCGCCAGCGGGCCCATCCCGTTTGGCACTGCCTTCTTTAGAAGGATCCACACATTAGCTCAGGTTTAGGAGCCTCACATCGTGGCTTCCTTTCTGGCTTGAGGTGCGCTGCCCGGAATGGAAGGTGGTGCGCGCTTCACCTGGCAGGAGGGTAGGAGCCTCACGGGTCCCAGGGTGCTTGCGTTTCTGCAGCGCGGCGGTGATGAGCTCTCCGGCCTCGTCGAGCGCCTCAAGAGGTCACAGCGGTCGAGTTTAACCGCAGTAAAGCTCCACCCATTACGGGCCCGATGCCTAAACTTGTCACGTATATTTATGTTCCGGAATCCCAAGTCAGACAGCAGCTTTTCCAGGTCGTGGAAGTCGTAGTCGCGTGGAACGTTCTTGACAACCCATCTCCTAGGCTTTTTCATCTGCTCCGCCGAGTCTTCGGGAGTAGCAGGCCGGCGAACCCCAAGCTGACGAACTCCCCTAGCGACCCCCATGGCGGAGGCCAGCTTGGCCACTCTGGCAGCATAGCCGTCGTCAGACTCAGATGCTCCCTGTTACTGCCATTGCACTGCCACCCTCCCATCGAAAGGCGCCGGGAGGGTGGTACTGGGGGTTTTCTCAACAAACCAGCGTTGCTTGAGCGCTTGGCGCCCGCTATGCTGCATCACCGTCACCGCAATGTCCTCATGAACCCGGAAAACCCCTTTAACGACAGTGTGATGGCCCGCGCCTCCTGCCTGAAGCTCCCAGTCCCAGCTGTCCTGCACCTTAGTCGTCAGCTGGGGGGAGAGCTCCGTGCTGAATTGCCAGCCAGTCCTGAGTAAAGCACGCCTCGCATATGAAGCGAAGCACGCACGTTTTGGCCTTAGTGCATGGACGGCTCGGCGAAGCCATTTTTTCCTTTCGAGCCGGTGCGCCTTCGCCAAACTTGACGTAGCACACCGTGTATACATGCACGCGGCCCATCATGAAGCCCGTGCAACCCTTCATGGGAATCTTTTGAGGGGTCATGGCCTTCACAGCCTCAACCCATCCCTCGCGAGTCCTGGGTTGGTTGATTAGAACCGTGACCTTGGCCTGCTCGTGGCCTATCAGGTAGGACAGCCCTTCCTCCAGGTCGCGCTGCGTGCGAGGGAAGAACAGCGCAGGTTCTTTGCCGTTATTGACAACGTGTTTCTCCAAAGCACCCATAGTGCACAGAACCTCTGAGCAACCCCAATCCGCCGGCCGAGGCTTGACCAAGGCGTCAGGATGAGAGTCCAACGAGTTTCCCCCGTGCTTGCGGCCTGGATGCGGACTATCAGCCACCACCTCAGACCAAAGAACTTTGCTTTTGGGCGCAACCGTTTGCCACCCGTCAGCATCGGCACCTCTCTTACCTTCTTTGCCGTCTGTGAAACTTCCCTTACGCGTGACATCCGCTTTGCCCTTGCCCTTTCCCTTGTGACCCCACCCCTTTTCGTATGGCGGAGAACCCGGAGGGTTAAAGCCCTTGCCCCGCCCTTTGCCCTGAGCAAACTGTTGCACCAGGTCTTGCAAAGCCAGCAGAACGTTCTGAGTAGCCTCGTCTCCCTTGGGTCGGGTCACTGCAGCACCTCCCCCACCGCCTCGCCAGGAAGCAGCCCGCGCCCTGTGAAGCCGGCCTCGAAGAAGTAGCAGCTGCTGTTCCAGGCGGGCTTGCAGCCTCCTGCACCATCCACGGCGTGTGCATGTGTACCTGCGGCCGCCCACCCATCTCGCCGCCCTGACTTCACCCAGAAACGCAAGTCGATGCTTGCATGCGTCCATATTCTCATCGGCATCATTGGGCCATCCAAAGCGAAGAGCCCAAATAGACTCTGGCATGGCTGGACGGTTTGCCTGGAAACCCCCGCACTGCCAAGAAACATGTTGCCAATCAGGTATCAAATTGCCTTTGCACCATGGGCACTCGCGCAGAAGCACCGGGTCCGACGGTGCCGCCCGGCGATGGACTTTGTCGTATGCCGCTGGAGAGAACGAAGCGCCAAGCATGACACCCCTTTCTTCAGCAGTGGCATTCCTGAACAAGAGCCGGGCTTTAGCCACGACCCCTTCATCATATACAGTGGCTCCCGCGGTCAGGCGGACTTCCACAGCCTCCCGTCGCTTGTGCTCACAAAATCGCTGAAATTGCCGCTGCCGCCAGCGTTCTCTCATCAAGTGCACAAGCTTGCCAATGTCGTTCTTTGCTCCCGGTCCAAGCCAGCGAAGCGTCGTGTTTCCACACCTCCAGCTTCCTGGTTGAGTTTCTCGAAAACCTGTCTCCAACATGAGCTTATCGACGCATCGCTTCCATCTGCTGGGCTTCAAGATCACGCCGCGGTCGTGCCAGTAGGCGAAGGCACGAGCAAAAGACTGCACACTGAAAATATCAGCTGCATGTAATCGATGGATCGAAAGCTGCGCCAGAAAGCAAAAGCCACAAGGATCTGGAGGCGTTGCGGGCGACGCCAAAACAGAAGCAAAGTTCAGTGACGAACTTGCTTCCCAGATCCTGGGGCAGACTGCCCCACCACGGCCTCCAGTTCAGAAAAGGCACCACCCTGGATCTATACACATCCTCCTTGAATGCCGGGCGACCGGAAATCACTGCCAACCGCCGCGTCATAGCGAGGCCAGCTGCCACTCGAGCTGCTTCAGCAGGCAAAACATCGGCATCCGTAGAAAATTCGACGCCCAGGACTTTGGCGCAGTTCACAAGCGCATCCTTGGCAACACGCAACGCCAAGAGCTGCAGCTCGTCGCATCGACGCCGACACACAATCTTTAACTTGCTCCTGTTCTCTAGGAGGCCCAATTTGTTGCACCAGTGCTCCCAGCGATCCAAATATCTCTTGGCCTGCTGCGGCGACTGCGTGACCGCATTGCGATCATCCAGGAACGTGGTTTGGGACACTGGATCACAAACAGTGTGCAAGGTCTGAACATCATTAAAGTCGCCTCGACGAGCAAGTTGACCAGAGCCACGGGCGCACATGCACATCCTTGTGGCAGTGAGCTGCTCACTGAAGCGGGCCTTTGCGCAGTATGGCGCCCGATCTGGATCCATCTTTTCTGGTCTTTCCAGACCCAAGCCAGAAGGTTGGCCCACAAGTTCGGGAAACCTGCGTGTGTCAAGTGAGTCAGGGCCAGCTCGGGTGCCACCCCGTCAAAACACTAGGACTAATCAAAATGCTCGTGTCACTGCCATGGAAAGAAGCCTCCAACGCTGCGATCGCCAGCGCCCTTGGACTGCTCCGTGAGTGCAATCCGGGATACGCCCCTGGAGCCATGCTCTCGTGGATGATCTTTTTGCAAAAGCCGAACTGCAAATTCTGTAACGCACCGGAAAAACAGAAATTGGCCGCATCTTGTCGACAGGTATAGGGCCCGAGGCGAGCTCAAAACCATCTTTCGGGATCATAATCATTCTACAATGTCGAAACACTTGCGGGAAACGGTTGATTTGTATCCAACGTGCAAACATAATTGAAAACTCGCTCAAGTATGCCAGGGGCAAATGGGAGACTTCCGCCGCTGTCCACCCATCAGGTCCTGCTGTGCCATGAGCATCATGTCGAGCTTGCATTTGCAATTCTTCGGCCGAGAGACATGCCTGAGAATCGAAAGCCTCGCCGGAGGGAGCTGTCAACCGCCCCTCCCGTGCCTTTGCTCCTCGCAATTCAAAGGTCGATCCCAGACTTTCCTCCGGAATTTCTCAATCATGTTGATTGCTTCCGGAAAAAAGAAGCATAGACTCTGCGATGCCTGCCTTGCCCCGAGGAAACAGCAGAAGGGAGCAACAACCGTTTGAATGCTACGAAGCCATGCCGTGAGAGCTTTGCCATTATCTCGCATTCTATCCCTCCATGTACGGATAATTTGTGTACGCTGCTCCTGCCGCAACTTGGCTTGTAACTCACGAGCCTGAGTCAAGGCGGCATCGTAGCGGCATCTCGCGATGCCGGAAGGCCAAGTGTTTGCAAGTCTCCGCTGCAGGGCGTGCTCAATGTGGCCGCGCTGCTGCTGTCTCAGGGCGTCCCGAAGCCTGCCGATGAAGTTTTCCACTTGTCGCAGACAGAAAGAGTCGTCGCGCCAGTTCGCACCCTTTGTCATGCCAGCGTCAGTGTAAGGCACTGAACCTTTCGGCCGGCAATCAGGGGCCAGAACAGGATAGCCAAGCCGTTCAGCAGCCCGAACGCAGGCCTCCTCTGCAATGCCATTGAGCTCGAGCCACTCTTCATCCGGACTGCTGGCCGCGGAAGGGGTCCACGCGGTGGCAAGCCTTGCAAACTCTTTGGCTACACCTTGTCGCCATAGCTGTGTGTCCACAGTTGCAGGCTTGTCGCAGCATCTGGTGGGTTTGATGCGAAGGGCACCGGCCTCATGCACCCCCCAGTTGCCCGAAAGCCGACCACCTTGTGATCCGAGATTGCGGCGCCATCATAATTGATCTTCATGTCATGACAACCCGTGTTGAGCAATCCATAATCAATACATTTTTCGCCGTGCCCGCAAGCACAATCTGCAGAGGCTTTGCCCTCATGAGGGGAGCATCGGCGCCCCGAGTCAAAACAAACCGCTTAACGAACCGAAGCCCTGAAGAGAACTGCAGCGGCACATTCCAAGTGGCAGGCTCCGTGAGCAGCTCACGGCCGACCTCCGCAGTCCAGCCTGAAGGCGCAGGGTAGTTGAAGACGTGGGCTCCATTCATCTCTCCAAACTTCTCTTGAGCAGAAACGGCTGCATGGCAAGAAGATACATTTATTGTCCGCCCTTCCCCCCCCTGCATGAGGCCCCACACACCCTTCAAAGGTAACCCTGAACCCATGTTTACATGTGATCTACGTATGTAACATACGCAGTGATTCTCCTTTATAAGAATTGTACTCAAAAAAAATTCTGTGAATTTAGCTAAAGTTCTCTAAACCACCTGATTCTTGTAAATGTTTAACATACTTCACTATTGTAAACACTTAGCTAATCCTCTTAATAGCGGAATTTGTTTAGCACATTATAAGTGATACAACCGGTTTGCATGCTATTTAACAAATTACTTCTAACCTGTCTAAACACTTACAGAGCCACGGTTCTTCCCAGTATTCCTTCTTGGGTTTAAGTACCCATAAGGCTGTAAAGTCTTACCCAACTCTGACGAAGGTTCATAAACGGCACGATGCCGTAGGAGGTGCCCTCAGCCATCTGCACAAAGAGCGAGAAGCACACCAAGACTGCCAAGGCCACGTACCAGGGCTGAGAATTGTCCACTTTTCCGAAGCTGAAGAGGAAGATAGCTTCGAAAAAAAGTGCCAGGAACTGAGCCCAAATGCGGCCGCGGAAGCCGAAGTACTTGTAGCAAATATCGCTGCTAATGCCACCAAGAGATCTTGCGAAAAGATTCATCAAGCCGAAAGCACCTGCCAGGGCGCTGGCATCACCTGCATCCATCTGGAAGTAGGTCCGGAAATGCGTAGCCAACTGATTGTTCATTGCGAGTTCTGTGCCGAAACATGCTGAATATTGGAAGATCATTACGACGACGCGAACGTCACGCAGCACCTCGACATAGTCCCACATTGAAGGCTTTTGTGTCTTGCCGGTCACGGTCGGATCGTATTTGCGAGCCGTGGGCATATCCCAACACATGAGCTTCATGCAAATGGCGCAAATCACGAACATGACCGCCGGCACCACCATGGAGACACGCCAGGCGACATTTGGCTCCATCCCGGACGCCACCATGGGATTGAAAAGTACTGACATCATAAAGATCTGGGTCACGCCGCCTCCCAGGTTGCCCCAACCGGCCGCAGTGGCGTTGGCCGTGCCGACAACGTTGGGGGCAAACATGAGCGAGCACCAGAACTGATTGGTCACGAACGTGGCACCAGCGCAGCCGATGAAGAAGCGGATGAGCGTGTAGTTCCATGGAGCCGAAATCGCGGCCGCCATTGCCACCCAAAAAGCGCCGAAGGACATTAAGCCGCACTGAACGTTCACTGGGCCGAAGCGCTCTAGCAGTGTCCCCAAAGCGATCCTTACGAAGATAGTCGAGGCAACCGAGGCTACGCCTGCATTGGCAATCACGGATTTGCACTCAGTGCCCGGGGTGCACACGCACTTTGTGAGCACCTGGGGCCTGTACTTCTCCTTCTGCTCAGCCGTTGAGTCGGCGCCGGCCGCCACATCTGCGGGGACGTCCTTGCAGTCGATCAGCTCACCATCCTCCTTCAGGACCCCATACTGGCAATAGCTCAGCCCACTCTTCAAGTTCTTGAACTTCAGGTAAGCTTTTCGCGTTGGGAAGTCCGCAGGAGGGAAGAGCTGGTTCTCACAAGTCCCCATACTGGTAGCAACCTCGAGGCCTAAAGGCGCCAAAGCGAACCAGCCAAGGAATGCAAGGAAGAAAGATATCGTGGAGGCCCAGAAGGCACGCATATGCGGATTTTGCTGCACAGTGCCACACACCCTCAGGAGCGGTAGCTCCGTGGCCTTCTTCGCGGAATCCACTGCCAGCTTGTACTCCGTCATGGCTCTACAAAGCGGATGGCTATCTCTGTCCTGGAGGCTTTACTCGAGCACAAAAATCTCAGTATTGACGGAGGAACTCTTGAGATTGTAGGACCCACGGTTTGAGGAGTTCGGTTTTTTGACACGTCGAGCCTCCACCTTCCAGAACCTGAACAGAACAACTCGTATAAGCACGAAGGTCTTTGCTGCCTACACGTCCTGAAGCTGCAACTGCCGAAAGGGCCCACCTGCTCCGTTGATAGTGTAGCGGCATGGCTAGCTGGAGTAGGGCTTTGGCAGTTTCTAGTAATAAGGATCCCAAAAGGGACCCTAATATTGACAACCACCCAAATTGGCCATGTGACTTGTTCAAGTCTAGGCCGATCACCTCCACATCCAGCTCCTGCAGATTTGGGCAGGCACCGGCTGGGGTCGAGAAGTACAGCTGATCCCTAAGGCTCAAAATGGCCCAAAAGCCTTATATGGTATGGTCTTTGGGCCCAAAAGCCTTAATCTATGAGTCCTTAGAGCCTTATAGGGGATGGTGATGATGATAAGATGAGATGATAAGACAAGTATAGCATACAAGATATGACCAGACAAGGTATGATATGATAAGACATGATAGGATTGGATAGGGCAGGACGTTATTTGACACGACATGCCATGACATGATACGCCATGGCCTACACCTACAGTCATGATAGAATGATAAACGTGATAATGGCGATGCTTGCAATGACAACGATTGAGGCTGGCAATGTCAGTGTAGTGAAACCCTGGCTGTCTTGGTTCATGTCAAACAAGCAAACAAGCACAGCAAAACCATGCCCCCAGAACAAGTCCCTGCAGCCTGGAGCTCTGCCAACCGAATCGAACGGTCCTCATGCCTGTAGTACCAGTTGTAGTCCGGCATGTAGAATCCTGAGAACAGCTCACGGCTCGAGACCGAGCCACACATAGCTCAGAATTTTAGCCACAACGAGTGTCCAAGAAGAGCCTGTGCTCGTGTGAAGCCGCATCCCAAAACCTCTGAGTCCCAAGTTCCTATTTTTACTATTGTAAGTTCTTGTTGTTACTATAATTGCTGTTACTTTGAATGCTAAATTTTCTTTCATTTTTTATTACACTGCATCTGAGCCAAAGCAGCGTTCGAAAAGGCCGTTTTTCCGAGAGAAGATGTCGCCAAGCTGTGCGCCGGCCTGTGTTCTCTCCTCCCTCGCTTTCTCCCTCCCTTTTAGGGTTTTTTTGCTAAAAGGGATTAGGGTTTGCGGATTATGCATTAGGGTTTAGGGTTCTATCTCTCTATCTCTCTCTATCTGTCTCTATCTGTCGCTCTATCTCTCGCTCGCTCTCTCTCTCTCGTCTCTAGCTTCGGTTGCTCTATCGCTGCCTGTTGTTAAATGTCGACGTGCATTTCCACTGTTGTTGTATCTGTGAGTTACAAAACATGTAATGGCAGAGACAGCGAGAACCACGCAAAGAGTGCGAGCGCGAGCGAGAGAGAGAGAGAGAGAGAGAGAGAGAGAGAGAGAAAAAAAAAAAAGCGACCGGGGGAAGAGACAGACGCGCAGTTTGAAAGAAGCAGGGAAGGAGAGGAAGTGTATAAAAACCCACGCATGCAGCATCCCGACACGAAGCCTCATCCTCGCACATTCCCGGGTCGTGGTGGAGGTCCTCGGAACGGGTAGGACTTATTGGGGTTCAGGGTTTCTGTGGCTTATAGGGCTAATAGAGTATGGGGCCTACAGGGCAATCCTGGGATGCAATCCCTTGCCAGGGCTTCCTGAGGGCGGGTGCTGTAAGCAGGGCTTGCGTGGTGCCAGTGCTGCGTTTGCTCTCGGATTCCTGCAGCGCTGCATCGGCGTTGCTGAACATGTAATATAGGGGCCTTATAATAATTTGACTAGGGTTTTATAGGGTATATTGTTATATGATACTTTTACCATAAGGAGCCCCAAAAATAGTATTGGCAATTATATTTAGGCTCCTATATTAGTCGGATGGGTGTTGCTTTGCTTTGGATCCTCGTTGGTCGCCAAGCCATCCTGTGCCAAGATGGTGTCTAAGCCGGAACATGGTCGCCATCAGGCAACGCTAGATGGCTTTACATTATGGCTGGCATGTTGTGCAAAATCTATGCCTAGCATCAAGGGATGCACGAGATGCATTAGGTGGGCTTAAAGGATCTGATCTGCCCAGCATGCCATTGAAGTCCAGTCGATGCTTCTGCCTTCTTGCTCGAAGCTCCCTTACAACACAATGCAGCCCTACACTTCGTTCCAGAGCACAGAAGCAACCCACAAGTATCAACTTCGTGCAGAGGTGGACTCAAGCTTCATGCTGGGTGCATCCATCTGTTCAGGACCGAAACCACCACAGAAACCCTTAACCCCGAACGGGTTGGGGCTTTAGTCTTCGTCTTTGCCGGGTAGAGGAAGCATCAACGATGTCCAAGTGTCGTGGTTGCCATATACGCTGTACCATGGAACGCTGCGAAGGATGTCTGGCAGGGGAAACACATCAAGCACAGCAACAGCAACATGACGATGAAGTCTCGATGCCAACATCAACGTCTATTGTCCAAAGCGAAAGCTCAGAGTCCTGCAACCCTGTGAGGAAGATGCCGTCGCAATGGCAGTGTAGCAGGAGCAGTTGGGGCAGCAGTGGTGGTGGTCGTCGTCGCAGGCCCCGGCCCAGGCATGGGTCAGGTGCTTGACTATTCAGAAGATGGATAAGGTGCAGCATTTAAAGCCAACACGGCCTGTAACACGGCAAACACATCGTCTATGACTGCACCGCTTCACCCGTTTGACACGGCCGCTTCATGCCGCTTCTAACGATCCGTGACCACGGAGACTGGAACTCAGATCTCTCAACAGACAACAAGCTTTTCGGACATGTTTCAGAACATAACCGATCTAAGTCATGAGGTCTTCCCGAATCTCACCTGGAATGTTAGTTACGGTAATTACTACTCTTAGAAACCAAGATGTGAAGAAACTAACAGATAGAGGAGAATCGGATCGAGACCAATGCAGAGCTCAGACCGACTTTTGTAGAGAGAGAGAGAGAGAGAGAGAGAGAGAGAGAGAGAGAGAGAGAGAGAGAGAGAGAGAGAGAGAGAGAGAGAGAGAGAGAGAGAGAGAGAGAGAGAGAGAGGGAGAGAGAGGAGAGAGAGAGAGAGAGAGAGAGAGAGAGAGAGAGAGGGAGAGGGAGAGGGAGAGGGAGAGAGGCAGACAGAGACTAAAAACCATACATGAAGATTGACAGCCTTTTGGCAAACGTTCCCAAATGCGAGAAAGCTCTGTCTCTCTCTGTCTCCCGGGCATAGGCACCGATCCAGGGGCTGCCGGGCTCAAGGCTCTCTTTCTCTCTCTTTGCAAGGCCTGAGGGGTGTGCGAGACCCCTCGCAGCCCATGACTATAGGGGCCTTAAGAAAGACAACAGGGCTTTGAGGTAGTTTAGAACTATATATATATATATATACTAACATTCTAACACTCAAGTCCAAGGGATTGCTAACCGCGCGCCTGGATATCTGTCAATCCACTGCGTCCTCCAGCGAATGTCACCGGGGCTTGAGACGCCGTCCGGATAGAACGAATCGCCGACGTTGATGATAAACTTGACATCCTGAGACATCGCATAAAACAAACGACCGTGGCTTGAAACGGGCACCCCCACCCACGGAATCAGCCCATCTCAGCACCACTATAGACCAAACGCTGCTTCAACTGTGCATCCTTCTGACCCGAGCCTTTGTATCCGAGGTGGCACGGGACCCACCGGCGGAATATCTAATGGCTTGCTGACTCTATGTTTCAACCTTTCGCAGTAACTTCTGCATTCATGTGACCATCATACCTGCAACAGTTCCGGGCTTTGCGGCGATGATGCGAAAATTCGTTGGGACGCTCACTCCTGCCCTGAAGTCTAGTGAGCTGGCGAATACTGTTCGTTCAGAGCCGTAGTAAATCAGACTTTGCAAAAACCTCAAACCTTCAATCGTAAAGCCTGACTATCTTCCAGAATCCAAAACACAGGCCATATGGGTGCTTGTCAACATTAGGGTCCCTTTTCGGGTACCTATTATAGTGCACCCAATATATAGGGTGCCCAAAAAGGGACCCTGATATTGACAACCACCCATATAGGAACCTCAAACTGCGCTGCCTAGCACCCTAAACCAGGCCTCCAGCTCGTTGAACTTGTGGGCCATCGCAGCACCGATGGCCTTCTGACAGTCTGCCTCACGATTGAAAGCAGACTTATGCACGGTTTAGGGTTTAGGATTTAGGGTTTAGGAAGGCAAATTCCGCGAGCGTAGATGTTCGACAGCGATTAGCACCACGACGACCAAGATGACCACGACCACAGGAAGACGAGACCGCCAGGAGACACAAAAACCAACACGGTGAGACCACAACAGACCCAGGAGACCATCGGGATGCAAAGGCCAAGATGCTTTTTCGAGGTCAACATGAGGCCAACAAGTGGAAATTGCGAGGCTTTGCGGAGCACCGGGCCCCATCGCGACTGTGAAGAATGGGGCATGAGCACATGATAGGGCGAAGTGGAAGGGCTGCCTTCTCGACGTTCCCGTGCACGAGGGGGTCCCAGCCCCAGTCTCCGATGACCAGAAACCTGGCTCGGAGCGCTCTGAGGTCGGGTGTCCGGGTTGGGGAGGATGTGAGTGATTGCAGGACGAAGGTCCCAGGACTGGAGTTTGTCTTCGTTTTTGGAAGAATTCAAGCTACGGGTGTTACGGAAAGCCAGGAAAAGCAAAACAACGATGAATAACATCCAGCGACGAGCCCAACCGGTTCGCAGGTGGAGGCTGAGCATGCTCCTTCTCCTCGCACACATCTGTCCAGAATCTCTGCTGCCGATAAGATTGCCAGCCGCAGGTCATCATCTCCAGCTTTGTGTAGGCATGGGCTTCGTCTATCGCCTGCCAAGTGCACATGTTTAACTGATGTATGTGTGTATGTATGCATGTATGTACTGGTTGGAACATGTAGATACATACGCAGGTGGGTGGGTGGGTGGGTGGGTGGGTGGGTAGGTGAGTGAGCTTCTGGCTGGTTGGGTGTGTGGGGAGCGGTCGGAACTTTGGATGGTTGGTTAGTTGAAAGATTGGTTTGTTGTTCTTTTGTTTGGCTTGCTTCTTTGTTTGGTCTTCTTTCTGATTGCCTGTTTGGAACAACCTCGGCCAACCTCAACAGAGACGCGTCGTTGTGACTCTTGCCTTTGTCTGCTTGTAGTGGCGGAGTTCCAGTTGCATTCCCAACTCACGCGCAAGCCTCCTGCTCATTTCTAGTGCTTGTAAGGCCTGCTGCTGCTAGCCATGTTCTTGGATTCCTCATCACGCCAACTGCGCTTCTCTCACGATCATGGGTGGCTCCCTTTGCATGCACAGCGCGCAGCACCGTGAAAAACAGTTGTGTTCGCCGGTGTTGGATTTGTAGGTTCTCCTGCAAGCGGTGCAGAGAGAGTGAGAGTGGGAGAGAGAAGAAGATAGATAGATAGATAGATAGGTAGATAGATAGATAGGTAGATGGATAGACGGATGATAGATGGATGGGTAGATTAGACGGATGCATCGATGGATGGATGGTTAGATGGATAGACAGATAGACAAATAGGTAGGTAGGTAAGCAGATGGAGAGAGGGAGAGAGAGAGAGAAAGAGAGAGAGAGAGAGAGAGAGAGAGACAGAGCGAGCATTGGATCAGAGGTTCGCGCAATTGGGCCCCCTATCCTATCCTTTCATGCCCTGAAAGGTGACGATATATAGTTCCTGTCACATACGGTACTTCGGGACTACCGGCGCTGGTAGGATGATTCCCAATAAGTCGACAACGAGAACAGTTGGAACTCTTGTTGAAGAGCATGTTGGAAGTATGCTGTACAAGCCCGGACTACATGCGAAGCACTTAATTAAGCTCTAAGCCATCCTAAACCCAAAGCCCAATAAGCCGCAACATCCGTTTGGCTGGCTGGCCGGCCGGGAAAGTCGGCAGCGTGAGTTGCATGCGGGTGGGTTTTTCAAGGTGCGTGTTGTACGAATGCTGGCCTTCACGCTTGTAGACAACAGACCGGGCAAAAGCTCGCAACGCAAAGCAAACGATAGGGTTTAGGATTTAGGGGCGGAATGGCGCCTTATCCAACGACTGACCATCAATCGAATCCATTCAGCTATGCGCACCTGTCGGCCTTCAGAAGAACAGGATTTTGGGGCCATTATACTATAAATATGTTGAGGAACCCCCAAAATTGTATTGGTAATCCTCTATAGTAAGAGGCTCAAGCTCCTGGCTCCGAACCTTCGGGTTCCGGGGCACCTCCTCCGCAACCGTGAGACATCGGCGCCCCTGCTGAATGTTCTGCGCCGAGGATATGATCGCGTCCGGGATATGGAAAACCTGCTGCGCGGCTGAGGGAAATATTTTCACCAGGAGACATGGACCACGGCGCGGTTCAGGGCTTAAGGGTTTGGGTGGGGGAAGTCGGGCTGGCGAGGAATTCTTTCCGTCACCGTGCAATGCTAGGCTGCTGACGACGACGGCGGGTCACCTTCTATATACTTAGATTGATTTGCATGCATCGCCTGGCTGTCATCGCCGTCCAAGCATTGCCACAAGTGCAGCGGCAAGCGATCTTTGTGCTTGTGGTGCGTCTCGAGGCAGTAGCTGGGGCTAGATGCAAGTCGCAGCTTGCCTTCTTCTTTATCGATGAGCCAGTGCTGCCGCTGACCAACCTGAGAAATGTTAAGGCCGTAACGGCTGGGACTGCGGTTGTGAGATACAGTATAGCCAGTAAAGCATAACAACACAGGAACTAAGAGGCGCACTACTACTCATGATGCAGACATTTCTATTCAGCAACACGGGTCTCTTCAGTCCCTAAACCCCAGACCAGGAAAAGTGCAGGCAAAGCTCAAAGCGTCTCGATTTTGCTGGCACGGGATTTGGTACGAACAAGGGCCCTCATTTTCCCCTGAAGCCCTGCGCCGTATGCGAATTGAGAACACGGACCGCAGTTCCACTAAATCTAAAACCGATATGGGCGATAATCCAAAAGCATATTACAATTTGCCACTAAATCACTGAAAAGCATCCTGACACACTCAAGAGAACCCTGATAGAGCTCAAGGCACCCGCGTGCCAGCTTCGCAAGGTGCAAGCACCACAGGCTCACCGTTCCCAATGTGCCAACTCAGCGTCCCTGGGCGGGGGTTTAATATAGGGGCCTTAATAATAGACTAGGGTTTTGGGTCCCATCATACTATAAGAAATCCCCAAAATAGTATAGGTAATATTTCGGCCCCTATACTAGACTGTGAAGGTTCCTGTTTCGTTGAGGCCTTCTTCGGGGTCTGCATTGGAAGTAATGTTTTAAATTTAGGTCTCAGGTCGTGGTGGCAGGACAAAAGGGTGTTCTGCTGATTATGATAACTGGTGCCATCAGTAGCTACCATGATCCTTACGACTACTACTTAAACCCTAAACCCTAAACCCTAAACCCTACACCCTAAACCCTAAACCCTACAAAGGTTCTGCTCAGCACCCGAGGTTCCGAGGCAAAGATGCTCTTTGGGGCCGCCACTGGCACCCTTGGGCCAGCTTGGCCAGCCAGGGTCCCACTTGAGCTGACCTGGGTTGGCCTTTAAACACCATGAAAAATATTTATATATAGGGTCCCTTATAAACCCAAATAAGGAAAAATGAAAAATGTCCCAAAATCCAACCCAGTGACGTGGGCATGGCAAGCCCGATGGGACAGGGAAGGACTCCACCTCAGTCTACTTCTAGACCCAAGAGTAACCTAGGAATTAAACAAAGGGTGCCCTTTTTGGTTTAAAGGGGCTTATAAGGGAACCTGAACCCTTCAAAAGGGAATAATAAGGGCCTACTCTAGGTCCTAGACTTACTGTCTGGCGCTTAGTAGGCAACGGGGGCATGGAACCCTATAGTAGCGACTATGTATATAATCCCCACTAATAGTCCCACATATTTTAAATTCCCGAATGCCCTAAGAACCAGACAGCTTAGTGCTCTTCTTTGCTTTTTTCTCAGTGCTCGTTTAGGGTTATGCGGCTTGTGCCATGGGGTCTAGGCTAGGCAAGGCTAGACTTCGGGTTCGTGGCTTTAGGGGCTCTTCTCGGGAGAAGTGAAAGGGTACCCCCTTTGAAGGCTGACACTTGGCATAGGACACAATCGAACCAGAACTGCAAAACAACATCACAACCACAATCCGCCCAATAGCAAAATCGGAATCGCGCATGAACTAGGAATCGCGGTTAAGAAAACTACCTGTATAGTCCCTAAATCCCTAAACCCTAAACCCCAAAACCCTAAAAGCCCTAAACTACCCTTATAACCGAGCACTAAGGACTCCACCGGGTGGTAGAGAAGCTGGCAGGCCGAGATCTCCATGAAGTCGCTTCTCGAGCGCTCGATTGCGATCACCGGGGAGCTGGGAACAAGATGCTGATCCTGGGCTCTCAGGGTTTCGGGTTTAGGTAGGGTGTCTTTTGACGTTAAAAAAGATGCTGATCCTGGGCTCTCAGGGTTTCGGGTTTAGGTAGGGTGTCTTTTGACGTTAAAAAAGATGCTGATCCTGGGCTCTTAGGGTTTCGGGTTTAGGTAGGGTTTGGGGTTTTAGGGTTTAGGTAGGGTGCAGGGTTTGGGACTTTTGAGGAGCTTCTTATAAGGGATCCTCATTCGAAATAACCTACTGATTGCTCGCTGACCCTAGTTTTGAAAGAGCCTTCAAATCAGGACCCAGGATCGTGCTTTCTGTGAAAGATGCCGCCATGCCGGTACTCGAAGTCCTGTCTCGCGTCGGAGGAGTTGCAGAGCGCTATATGCAGCTCTGAGCGAGCATTCAAGCCGGCGCAGAACTTATCGTTCAAAGCCAGCTGCATTCTCCCACCTGGATCGGATCAAGGGCTGCTATAAGGGTTACCATAAATGAAGCTTGTATCTGCGCGGATCTGATCACGAAGCCGATTCTTCTTGATTACCACCGATAGACGATAGACAGCGAGGGATTCTGCCTGGACTGACTCAGTTCGGGATTGTTCGAGCATCCTGCCCAACATCTACGACTATGGGATCGACCCCTACCCCGACATGTGTGTCAACAACTAGAAACCTGGACCAAAAGAAGACGGCTTCGCGCGTTCTAAGCTCCGAGCCCGTGGTGTTGAACATGAACTGCGTCGGGCCAATACCATCCTCGAGGATGCGTTTCAACAAGTCAAACAAGGGCCTTACGTTTGAGAATACTTGGAGGTATATAGACTTCTAGGTACCTCAATAGGGACCCTAATCGGGGTTATGGCACTTGAAACTCTTTACAATAACTACTTACTAAGTCCCCCGACCCTCCAAGTAGGCTTCCGGAGTATATGTTGCTAAAATTACAGACGGAGCCCAAGGCCCTTACGAACTGTGCTGCTGAATATTCAGGCCTCTATAGAGCCATATATCTAACATTCTCTTGAGTGTTATGTGAACAAACACACAAAATCTGAGGGGACTATAGTGTTGATTCCCATGATGACCATTGCGACTCTGCTGTGGCAACTAGCACTACCACCGTTTCGGGGGCTTAGACCTTCAGGGATTCTTCGAGTTCTCCGCCTCCTTCGAGCGTTGAGGGTCAGCATCCTGGGGTTTAGCTTAACGACTTATAGATGTTCAGGAATTCTGAAGCACCATACCGCTCCACCCTGAACCTCCCCAAAACCCGAACCTGCGGCTTATGACCCGAGGCTACATGATCCGGTCTGAAGAATGCTCTCACCGGCAGCCCAAAGCCCCGAAGCCCAGCTGGAAGGATCCACCTCGCTACGGTATAGGTTTTAGGGGTTAGGGGGATAGGAGTTTAGGGATCTACAGTAGGGTATAGGATCTTGATGAAATTTGAGAAAGCACTACTCCGCCCTCTTCAGTCCCAGCATCGCCCTCACAGGGGCCCGGGACGAGACTCGCGCCCTCCTCGATGGACCAACCTCGCGGTAATGCATATACTGGGTTTAAACATTATAGTATATAATCCTATTCTTTTTAAAAGGCCCCTATAATAATTACTGGGAGCCTTAATACCTACCAAAACTATCTTTGGGGGTTTCTTATTATTATCGTTATGGTCTAATCCTATTCTAATCATTAATTAAGGTCCTATAATATCTGCTTACTTTCAGCTTCTCTACGTTCTCAGCACAAGTTCGAAGACACGTAGGGGCAGGTAGCACGGTAGCACATAGGTACATGATTAGACTGATAGCGGGGTAGAATTAGAGAAAGTGAGATTTCAGAGAATCTTCTTAGGCCTTGAAAGCCAAACCCTAAACCCGAAACCCTAGACCCTAAAATCGGCCAAGGATCCCTGCAGCGCCAAGCACCGATCGTCCGTCCTCCACTTCAGCTGCCGGGGGCAATCGAAGCGACACTTTTCGAACTCGAAGCTCTGCCTTTGCGCAGGGGTCCTAGCTTGGGTCTGTGTAAGAGGGTCTCGGGGTGTAGGCTGCAGGATATTGGGGACTTGGATTTTTTGAGGTCGTGGGATGCTCTTCGCGCTTCGGGGTTTCGTTCCTCCTGCACTGGAAGTTCCGCATTCGCCATTTCCTTGTTTAGGTGTGACTTGTTGCATCTCTATGGTAACAACGAGCTTGCAAATCGCAGGACGTGAACATGTAAATGTGCAGTTAAGGGTGACAGCTCAACTCTCAAGGACCTGAAACCCGAAACTGATGGTCGACGTACTGACACTCTAGAAGTGAAACAAGCTGCCGCAAGAATGAGTCAGGACGAAAGCCTGAGCCGTCAAAGTCTTGCCCATGTGATTTTCGAAGACTCAAAGCCAAGGGACAGTGGAGACGGCACCTTCGGGCATGGGGCAATTTGTAGATTAGTGCCGGCGTTCGTAGAATGATACGCCACATCCACGCCTTGGACGAAGAGGTCGGAGGCTCTGCTTTTTCGCAGCTGACGGTTGCGTCCCCGGCTTCCCCCCAAAAAAAGCCGAATACGAGTCAACACTGCAAAAGCATGCGTGTGTGTGTGTGTGTGTGTATGCATGTATGGAGGGAATGGCATTGGAATTGGTACAGGATGGGACGGCAAGCCATATCGTGGCAGGGCACAGCATGTCATGGTAACGTCCTGGCTTGGTATGGTATGGTCCGGTATGGGCATGGGTGTTGGTGTTGGCGAGGGCTAGTGTGTATGGCCGGGAGGGCAATACTAAAGGACGTGTTGACAACTCACTGGTTACACCTATCCGTACCATAAACGAGCAGCATTTGCTGGGATCGTGGGACCACAGCAGCATCTGGTCTTTCGAATGCGTGAAGTTCTGAACCTCAGACAATCGAAGGAATAAACGGCTCACGACACAAGACTGGAGAGATTTGCGCAACTACAACCAATAAACACTCAACACAAAGTTTCCCTTGACAAACGAAGGTCCTCGCCACTGGGATCCTTTAGGCACTTTAGGCTCTGTGGGTGTCGGGTTCATCCTGGTTGAGCGTCCAGCTGTCAGTTTGTGGGGAGGAGCGAGTGCCAGGGAGCCAGAATTTGCCTCACCGTGATTTAACATGCGGCCTTGCCCGCACCAACCCCGTCCATTTGCTGGCTTTTTGGTCCACTCTACCCCGACGTTTCTAGCAACCACCGCACACGCGCATTTCACCGACAGTACTGTCCCGAAGACTCTCGCAACAACTCTAGCTCTTAACCCGCATAGCCCACAGTCATATTCCAAACTGAACCAAGCGCTGAGCCACCACAGAAGCTGGCGTAATGTCGCTTCCCACGAAGCTGGGTAAGCTCTTTATTCAAAGAGCCCTGAATCCGATTTCAGTCGGTGTGACCCATGTCACTCTCCAGACGAGGAGCATTTCCGTCCGCGCATTCCCACAGCTGCATCTTGGTCCAGTCCATATCCCTGTGGTTCCTTGCAGGGCCAAGGGGTGCTAAACCCAGCTGCACACCTGCCAAAAGCTGTTAGGTGAAGAGCACAATGCAAAAGAAGTGGCAACCGCTTGACCATGTTCGCAAAAAAAGGTTCAGGCTCACCAAAAGCATCAACAACCTAGTCTCCTCAAAGCGATCGCCAAAATACCACAAGGAGAACGACTTGAAGGCTTGGGAGAAACACGGTTCTGACCCTGAAACAGGCGTGTATTGCGAGTCCTGACATCCAAGCACAGCGATGGCCGGGTGAAGAGGCGAAGTTTGCTGTTGTTGGTGAAGATCCTGGCTGCACAGGGGGGGTCTTCTTATTGGCGTTATGCTTACTGTTGGCAACGTGCACCATGATGACAAATTCGACCCCAACCCAATATGCCTCAGCTTCCACGAAACACCTTCGTCTGAAAACAAAGTTTGCAGCGAAGAAGCCACTCGTCATGTGGCACGGTGCCACATTTTTCGATCACAACCTGAACAGAAGTGAGCAGGGTGATGTTTGGAGCGACGCGTAAATCTACGGCGTAGATGCAACCGCCACCAAGAAGACGACAATACTAACAACGCAGCGTTGATTATGAAATCATTGTCCTTCTCGTTGATGTTACGCAGGATCCAGATCAGTGCAAGGGCAGAACTGTCTGAGCTGAACCCCAAGTACTCGACAAGAAGTCAGGATCATGGGATGCTGAGGCGACGGGAACAGAAGGAAACGCCGGTGGCCAGGACCATCTGCTGCGCGTATATGGGTGTTTCTCTAGTGCCTTGAAGGGTCCTATTTATCACTTGTTTGGAGACCCAAAACGGGGACCCCAATTTAGAGAACTACCCAAACCTGACCCACATTGCGGACAGGAGCATCAACGCCACTGTAGGCATCCGGACCCTTCACAGCCAAGCAGAGGTCCGAATGTAACTGGCGCCAGGGACAGAAGATTCAAGCAGGCCCAGGCAAGGCGCAGGTGAATGTATGTTTCGTACAGTATATATATATATATATATATATATATATATATATATATATATATATATACATATGTATATCTATATATATATATACATATGGATATGTTTGTGTTACTGTACACATCCATCTATTCATATTATACAGAAATACATAATTAGAGCACCCCAGAAACCATGCACGCTCAGAAGATGAACACTGGAAGACCAGCGCCGACAGTAGTTACCTGTGGGAGATTGCCCTAAGGATATCGGAATATCCGAAGCTTTGGCCTCCAATTCAGCAAATTTCAGCACCCGTGTGGCTCAGCACTTGGCCAGCAAGGGAATAACTGCAAAGAGGCAACATGAAACCTCGCACTGAATTGGCAAAGTCTTGCATTTTTAGTCTCAATGTCATGCTCGATATGGATGCGTCCGAGATACAAGCTCTTCATGTCGGGACTCGGAACCCCTGCAACCATTCAAGGTAGTGGCACGAAGCCATTGACCATCAAACCCAAAAGCCTGCGAAGCATGTCCTCTCAAGCTCCACCTATGAGCACTTATACAGCAGTGTTTGAACCATATCGACAAACCCTCGAATCCCCAAATCCCGAATAAGCCCGTAGCTCGCAACTCCTCAAACCCCTAACCATCAACTCATCTTCGAAGAAACTGCAACATTCCCGACGTTCGGTCTGTAACTTTTTGCAGTTCGAAACAAGTGATTAGCCAAGAGCTGCTGCGCAAGCCTTCCACTTGAGCTGCCGACCACACTGCATCAAGTCTTTCTCAGAGAGGTTGGCGAACTCCCTGGGCATTGACTGAGCGTCCAGATCGGAATAGCTTCCATCTATATAAGGTAGGTATCGTCGTGCATCAACGACCCGACAAGGGGCCATGATGTAGAAAACCCTCACTGGGGCAGTTCTCTGCTTCATCGGAGTGGAGGCGGCTTATGATTGAATAGCTTCACGGTCTCGGGTCCACCCGTGCAATTCTAACACCTGCTCCGCTTGGCATCCCTGTTGACAGCCTCGCTTGGCTATTGCAGATGTTTGCCTAAGGCTCCAATTAGCCCATAATATGTAAACATTCATTGAACACAGACATTATAGCCCTACTCCATATCAGGACTGGGATCCCGAACTTGGGACATGGTAGAACCACGATGCACCCTTCCCGGCAGCATGGTACCAAGCCGAAATTCGAGTTTTCGCTCGGTCTCTGGCATTATATGCCTACGGCTGTAATGAAGGAGCAAAGGACCAAACCGTACCTGTTTGAACCTGCAGCATTGACCTTAGGGATCCATCCACCCGGGCTACCAGAAAAAAACTAGACCTATACCCAGGGATCTCTGACTTAGGAGTCCTACGATGGAGACCCCACTGTCCAAGGTTCTATAGAGGAGTCCCTTGCTTTCACAAACTTTCATACCTTGTTTCCTTCTGCCTTCCTTCGCTGACGGCACCACACCTGGCAGATTTTTCCTAAGGCTTCTAAGGCTCGCATAGGAT
This sequence comes from Symbiodinium sp. CCMP2592, assembly GCA_905221615.1. NCBI lineage: Eukaryota > Dinophyceae > Suessiales > Symbiodiniaceae > Symbiodinium > Symbiodinium sp. CCMP2592. The sequence goes on from CAJNDT010005960.1 coordinate 80,927, forward strand.
GATGACACTCGAAGCCTTCGTAATTGAGTTTGAAGCGCATGAAACTGAATCACAAGCCCCGTTGGTTCAGTCAAGGCTCGATCTTTGCAGTGACGACCTACCCATCCACAAGGCCGAGGCCAGAAGAACTGCGATGCCCCCAGCGGTTGCAGCGACGCAGAAGCCGGTCTTGGCATTTCTCTCCAAGAAGCCTGTTTGGCTCCATTCCGCAGCAGGTCAAGCTTGGAAATGAACTTGAGCATCGCTAGGCTTCTGATTGGGGCACTATACTTCGGCACGGAACCGCAGTCATGAGAGACCGGACCCACGTCAAAGAAATCGCGACCAATGATCATCACCATAATAGTAATATAGTAACAATGATCTTCATGTTCTTCATCATCGTTTGCACTTAGCAGTTGGCGGCAGTAGTCTCAGAATGAAGACCCAAGGCATAGCGGCATAGTCCTGCCCGCACTCATGCAACAAAACGATGGTCAACACACAAGCCAATAAAGCACAACCTTCGGTCTGCGAGGATCATGGTTCAACTGCGGAACTTTGATTTTGATAGGACTGAAGACTACATGCTCAAACATCACTAGGCGTACAACAAGGACACCGCTACTTCTGCAAAATATGGATTAGGATCCATATCAGGCATGACTTACTTTGATAAGCTCACAACCGTGGCTGAGGTGCAAATTCGAGGGCCGGTTTGTAAAAGAGTAGGGCTTGCAGTCCCTTTCAGTTGGCGACAACGGAGGGACCGTACAGTGGCATGCAGGGAGTGTTTCCGAGCATGCGCTTTGCTTTGCAGCTTGCTTTGCTAACGACCCGGCTACAAGATTTCGCAGAGACATTGCAACATCGTCGCGAGACAGGTCGTTCCTCCCAAACGGCGATTTAACGCTTTAGAATTTGGGCCCTGTTCCAGGTTGGCCTGCTCTATCCGTTGCTCCGGGAGCTAGAGTGGCAGTCCCAGCCAGAGAGACGAAACGAGAAGGTTTGCATCGTCAGCGCTTGTCATCCGGAGCACAAAGAGTCTGGCAACGTGTTAACACCCGGAGATCACTACGAGAACCATGGGCCGTAAATGACTCGAACTAAACACAGCTTTTCTATGTTCAACGCTTCCGCTTGCAAGCTTCTGTTTGTCCAAGAACTGAGCACGACTTCAATGTTCCCACGACCGAAGCTGGACTTTGAAGCGGCCCCCTCCGCAAACCGATATTAGTGCCACTACAAATACATCCGAATCCTAAAGGCCCTAAGCTCAACGCCATGAAAGCAAACCCTAAGCCCTAAACCCCTAAACCAGATAAACCCTAAACCCCCTAAATCCTAAACCAAAGATCATAAGTACCAGCAGGTGACTTCTCTGGCTGTAGGAAGCGGATCGCACAGGGGAGGCGGCCTTCGATTCCAAGAGTGAGATGGCACAAGGGTTTTTATAGGGACTACTATTAAGGGCAGGTTCAGGGTTTAGGGTTCAGGGTTTAGGGTAGGGATTACTAGTAAGGGACTGTCGTAGGGTTTAGGGTGTAGGGCATGGGAGAATGGGTTATAGGGACTACTATTAAGGGACTATCATAGATCTTGGGGTGTAGGGAATGGGAGAATGGGTTATAGGGACTACTGTAAGGGACCTTAGTCAAGTGACTATTCTGACCTTCCATTGGAACAAAGGGCCTCGAGGTTCTCACAAAGGGGGACGCCATCAACCTAGCTGGGGTTTAGGGTTTAGGAGGTTAGGGTTTAGGGGGTTAGGGTTTAGGGTTTAGGGGTTTAGGGCTTAGGTGTTTAGGGCTTCAAGGCAGCTGTGGGGTTTGAGTACAGTAATGGGGACTGAGCCCGAACCCACCTGCAGGCCCAAGCCCGAACCGCAAAACCTCAAACTATCAAGTTATCAGGGGCGCTTGTCTGGGGGATTTGTGCATAGTGTATGCGCGGGTATGCAGGTTTAGGGTTTAGGGATGTTTAGGATTTAATATATGTATGCATGCATGATTGTATGTGCGCAGGTATGTATGTATGTACGTCCGTACGAACTCGCATACGCCTCCAAGTGGTCTTCCAGGCAGTCTGTCTGTCTGAGCGGGAGGTGTGGCGCGTCCATGGGGCCGCGGCGGGGCCTCCAGAGTGGCAAAGTGTGGGCCATACTGTTGATGACATAACCCTGCATGACCTTAACGATGCTAGACTTGTGGTGGAATTATGGTATGTTCCTTGTTGTAAACCCCAACCCAGCTAAGGCTTTAGCCCTCAGCTCCTAACCCTAGACCTTAAAACCCTACGCACGGAGAGACAAAAACCCGAATCCCGATGTATACAAAGCCCCACGCCTTGCTTCCCAAATCCTTCAAAGGATTGAGAAAAGACGTTGAATATGCTGCAAGAGTCCTAATTCAGACTCTGGAAACCCTGACTCAGATGAGCAGAAAGCACTGACAGGCAATGGGAACAATGGGAAGTCATGGTGGGGCTCGTAAGGTCCTTACCCAGAAAGCCCAATACCTCTTAATTAAGGAATATGGCTTAAATTATATAGAGCTTCATATTATGATTTAAGCCATATTCCTTAATTAAGGGGTATTGGGCTCTCTGGGTAATCAGTCAGAGTCGCATAAACAACACTCATGATGATACAGTCGAAGCACACCCGCACAGCTGAAACCCCAAACCCCAGAAGTCTTGCACTCCGCTTGCATCCTCAAACCTTGACTAAACCTTACCTGGACCCCAAAAGTATGTAGAATAATAGCCTTTTTATGGGTTTTGGGCCATTGTTTTACCTACTTTCGGGGGTCTAGGTAACCCCAACCCTAAACCCTTACACCCCTGAACCCCAAACTAAACCGAAAGTCGGCAAAGCGGCACTGGCTGGCCCCGCAGATCAGACTACAGCTAAGGGCCGAGTCTCGAGACGGCAACGGTCAAAACAAATGCATCGGGATTGGGATTTTCGGTGGAGCTTCCTTTTTTGTTATGGGCTCTTTTCCGACTGTGTACAGCTAGAATTCCTTACCAGGTGGAAGAGCTTAGGGTGTTTTCGGGCTTAGGCCTTAGGCTCTGGGTTGCATATTTTTCAGCATTTAGGGGTCTGCGGCCATCGTAGGCTGGGTAAGGTTAGAGCCTGCAGCACTCCTGTCAATAGGTTTTGGGTGATAGACAGTCACGATACACGCTTGTCGCCGGTAGTTCAATAATACTATCGAGCTTAGGGTCTAGGCTTCGGGGTGAGTGGGTTACACCCAACACCATTCCAACTACCAACGCGCTTCAGAGTCTCTGTCTCCGTTGCTTCAGTTCCATGGCTGCTTGCATGGAAGCATGAAGCCGGCGCCCAGAATTTGAGCACGGTGAAAGCAATCATCATAAAAAGGGTTTTGGTAACTATAAGGGAATATTATGACTACTGATGGTTCAGGCCTCTGTAGTAGGCCACTTAGCACAAGACCAGGATTTCGCAGTTCATTCACAGCTGAATGCACTGAAATACATGGAGATTCCGGGCTCTCCACCGTTTCGCGACTGAAACAATGGAGTTGAAGCTTCATGCCTGCCGGGATGTCAGCTTGCAAATATGTATTCAACTGCGTGCGAAAGAAGAAATGCTGTTACAAAGGTGACGGAGGGGGAGTGTAGATTAGATAGCTTACCTTCTCGGTGAGAATTCAGGTCACTACGACTACGACATCTGATGCACTTCTGCAAGACGATAGCAACCGAGCGGCAAGCAAGTGCAGGCATCGTGCGACGTCCCTGTACCGCATAACCCCAGACCCTAAACCAGCACGCGGTCCTTTTGAGTAAGGCATGTGCTCCGTTAGGGGCGACCTCAGGAATCACACTTTGAATGAATCCGAGCTATGCAAACGCCACCCCTTCTCTGTGTGGGGGTGCATCTTCAAAAACGCCACTGATGACACCCAATATCCAAAAGCGGACCCTTATCCACAATATGCAACATGTGACCACTACATACTGGCAAGTAAAAGCCAAGATTCACGGAGTCCCTGTAACAAACGACACTTTGGGAACTTCGGCTTGCAATTTCGTATGTTCGAAAAACCTCGCGAGACTGCGCAAGGT
>CAJNDT010005960.1:90000-145000 GCA_905221615.1 Symbiodinium sp. CCMP2592
CTGTCGGCGAGTACGGCTAGTGCTACAATGTACTCAGTCCTATTCCGATTGCTTTTTGCATACTGCATACACACACCGTAGGACCATATCTGCTATTGCTTGATCACAATGTTCATCACCTGTAAGTTTTGCAGCCAAAGCACCGGGTCGGCGCCCGCGAGGCCGCGAAGGACAACGCCGAAGCCGCCCGAGAGCTGCACACAAACGTTTCGGGGTATAGGGGCTTGACTCGTAGAACCAGAACAGTGTGTTGGTGCGTATTCTACGATGATCATGTAATATGAAATGGATCTTGCACGTGGATGTATGTACGCATGTCTGCATGTGTATGCATGCGTGTGTATGCGTTTATATATATCTTTAGATACACATATCTTTAATGTATGAGAGAGAGAGGGAGAGAGAGAGAGAGAGAGAGAGAGACAGAAACAAACAAAAAACAGGGAGCGACAAAGACAGAGAGAGAGAGAGAGAGACAGAGAACAAAAGCAACAAACAATACTCCACTGACCATTCCGACCTCTAAGTAGGGAGGGCTGATAGGGCTGATGGGGTTAACAGAAGTACCAGGATCAATAAGATTAGTAGGTTTAAGGGTTAATGGGGTTCAGGGTTCTACGAGACCGTATGGGTTTACTGCCTGATGTCTTCTGGCTGGCCGGGTTCCAAGGATTCTCTTGGCATTCAGTGAAGTGGACTTTGGACGCCCCTGGTGGAAGCTGTGCATGCTGTTCCAGTGCGACTCCCTGCATGTTTTGATACGTTCAGTTCGACGTATCGTCGGGAGTCCTTGCAGCGAGGATCTGAACGACGAGCATCTATCTATCCCGTCTATCCCCAAGTGCACAGCTGTTTCTTTCCATGCTTTTTTGCAAGTTACTGTTCCTTGAACTTAAAATCCTATCTTAAGCTGTGCTTAAACCTTGCAGTACCGGCAACCCCACCACATCGGCAGCGTAGCTTTGATGGGGTATATACCCCACAATCCTTCGAAGATCCTCAACTCGCCTCACGCTCGCCGTCCACGAAGGCGTTGCCGCCAACGGGGAGGCCGCCAACGACGACCGGGGGCTTTTTGCTCTTGCCTGACCGAACGTGCGCAGGACGCTGCAGAAATCTCGGCTTCCCTTACAGAAGGCAGGGGCCCTGACAATGAGAACAGGGTTTTGGGTATATTGTACTGTCTTCTATAGTCCGAAGCTTGGTTGCCAGCTAATTATGGGATGAACACTAAAATCAAGCAGTCGACTAGAGAGTGCGAGAAAGTCTTGCAAAGGATGGGTGGGTTCATCGATGGGAGGCAAACTCATACTCATGTCTATCTGGAATGCCGACGGGCCTAACCCCTACGCTTTATCTTGGCTCTGCTTCGATTTACTGAATTTGCTGGCAGCGGCCTGTCTGCGGAGACTCCTCTGCTTCACAAGCCCAACAACACCCCCGACTACCACACCCCAAAGCCCGTCAGTGACCCCCCCAAACTCGCCAAGAAACTACTTAGCAAATTCGAAGGCCAGAATCGGTGAAATCAGCGCTCTGGAGGCATGCCGCACGTCCATCTGCAAACGTAACGATCACACTTCATAGAAATATCACAGAATGCTCCGGGAGATCCATGACACAAATCGAATCATGCACACTTCCTGGTGCTTAGTACAGTAGTCCCTATATCATCCCCACTAATAGTCCCCATAATCCATTCCCCGATTCCTTGCTAAGCACCAGGAAGTCAGGGAGCAGTTCCAACAGAGGCAGGGACTACACGCATGAACGCAAAAAAACATTTTCCCAAAAGCCCAAGCCATAATGTAGGGGCCTTAATAGTTAGAATAGGGTTTTTGGGCCCATTCTAGTATAACTATAATAAGGAACCACCACAATAGTAGAGGTAATTATTTAGGCCCCTACATTAGACCCTCATTCAGGGTGGCCTGCCAGAACATTGTCTAGCATTCCGACCTTTCGCTCGGCAAACACGTCGTTGGCGCATTGAAATTAGGTGTGCCCGGTTGGGTATGTTGAAGATCATAGAAATTAGGTCTTCCCGGTTGGGGTATGTTGAAGATCGCGTTTCTCGGCTTGTCTCGAATTCGGGAAGAGGGGAGGGACTTCAAAATTTCCAGAACACGATCTTATCACTACAAGTTGTCATTGTGATGTTGCGGCTGGGTGATAAGACTGATGATGTCTGCGGCTGCTAGATTCTTGCAGTTGACCTGACTTATTTGAGGAACCCACCTTCAAACTCAACGTCTGAGTACTGTAAGCTGCATGATGGCTGTAACATCTATTACGTTAGCCGGCCTTCAGGCCCGCTTCTATCGGGCCCAAGGCCTCATGCCATGAAGCGTGAACCCCCGAGTCCCCAGCCCAGCTTTGTGGGTCGCCACGCGTGTCAGGAAGCATCGCCATGGCTAAGGCAGTGGAGGGCTCATCCTGGGAAAAGGGGCAGTAGTCAGTAGTCGTAGTTTTAGTAGTGCAGTAGTAGCGGTAGCAGAAGCAGCAGTAGGCATGTTACGAGACAGGAGCATACATACATCGTTAGAAACATCATGCACATGCTTTGTTGGGTTGCTCTTGTTTTTCTTTTTGTTTTGTTCATTCGTACATCATGTTCTGCTGCTCGAATGCAGGTTTCGATCGCTAGGTACTGGCAGAAACTCCCTCTCCGAAAAAGCGCACACCGGCACTCACACAGTGGCACTCGGACATCTTGCTGCACGCTCTGCCAGAATCTGTCCTGCGACCCCCATTTGCCACCTGTGGCGGGCTTGTGTGTCTGGACTCCGGGGGGGCTTTGCATGTAGCGTCATTCTTAGACATCAGACCGCGAAGCCGGACGACAATGAAAATTCTTCCCTGATCTCCAGAAGCCCTTTAAACTCTGAGGATTGTAGTGGCAGTAGCACTGCTAACCGCCATCAAGCATATTTCTGACTCTGTGCATGTACGTAGCGTCCTCTTGTGTATCTATCTATCTGTACCTATGTATCTATATATAGGTATCACATACATACGTTACATTGCATTACATTGCATTACATTACAGTGCATTGCATTGCATTATCATACATTACCATTGTCATTATCACGACGATTATCACTGACATTGCAATACATTAGACTATGTATAAAAAGCATACACATACTTGTATAAGTACCTATATATATATATATATATATATATATATGTATGTGTATATATATATATATACATACATGCATGTATAATAGTCCCCCTTTGTGTTAGTCGAGGGAGCATAGCCAATCCTCAGCAACGTATTCTGGTTTCAGGCTTCGTCGTGCTTTGCTTGATGTAGGTAAAACCGCTCCACACAGTTGGAACAGTGCAAGAAGGCTATGAAATGATAGGTGTTGGGGGCTCGGGGGTTTCGAAGCACGGCATGAACGAGGGACGCTGCGTCAGGTCTGAGCATGACCACCTGAGCAATTCCGAAGGCGGTTGACCACATGAGTCTAGTAGAAGGGCCTCAATGATTAGAATAGGGTGTTGGAGCCCGTGTACTTTCTTAATAATCAATAAGGAGCCCCCAAAATAGTATAGGCAATTAGTTAGGCCCCTATATGAATCTATAAGGCTTCCACGGAAACTTCCGTCGGAAACCAGGGCGTCACACGTCGGATTTCGGCTGGGGCAAAGCAGCACAAATCAGATCGCAAGCCTCGCCCTAAGGGCGGCAGTTGATCGAGCTCGCCGGCATGGAAAGGGTAGGCTTGCAAGCCTAGCACTCTCGGTCCCAGTGTGTGTGTGTATATATATATAATATAATATAATATAATATAATATAATATAATATAATATAATATAATATAATATAATATAATATAATGTAATATAATATAATATAATATAATATATAATATATATATATATATATATAATATAATATAATATAATATAATATATATATATATATATATATATATATGAAGAACATAGTGGCCGAGACATAGAAGGCTCCGCAGATTCCACGGTCTCCTTACAGTACGTGTTACGTAACATGGCTCTTCGGGCTTATACGCAGCTCTTCCAGGCCGTGTGTGCCTTCTCTGGTCTGTCATTGAAGTCAGGAAATTTCAACATTGCCCCATGGGTCTATGCATTTTAGGGTTTGTATGTTGCTATTTGGAAGCATTCCTGTTCCCCAGATTTTCTCAGCCAGCAACCCGAAAAGCACCCAAGATGCAGAAGCCTTCCCAAACACGCTCCATGCTCAACAGCTCCCCTGTTCCTGAAGCCCTAAACTCGATCAGGTCACAGTCCCCCAAAAACCCCAAACCCTAAAACCCTAAAACCCTAAACCCAGAACCCAAAACCCCTAAACCCAAAACGCAAAACCCCAAACCCCTAAACCCCTAAAGCCTAAACCCCTAAACCCTAAATCCTAAACTTCTAAAGTCCAAGCTCCGATCCCCGGAAACGGGAAACCCCAGATATCAAGCCTCAGCACGTCCCCTCCAAAATCATAAGCCATGAGCCAGGAACCCCTTATAGGGGCCTTAGAAACTGGAATAGGGTTTTGGCGGGGGGGGGGGGGGGGGGGGCATATTGTACTAAAACTAAAATAAGGAAGCCCCAAAATAGTATAGGTGATTATTTAGGCCCCCTAATATAGAACCCAACAATAGATCCCTTAAAGACAGAAGGGAACCCTAGGTAAAAATTTTAAGCCCCCACAGTAAACCCTCTGAAAGTCGAAAACACGAATGAGCACCAGGCTTGGGCTTGAAATCGCCAGTGCGCCGAGGGCGAAGGTTTCTTCTTGCACCTACGGTTTAGGGTTTAGGGAACAGCCCAAACCGGGGCCTTAACAGTTAGAATAGGGTCCTGGGGCCCATTATACTATACTTATAATAAGGAACCCGCCACAATAGTATGGGCAATTATTTCGGCCCCTATATTACGCGTCCACGCATGCGGTTGAGGTTGCTTGGGGTGACTGTGCAGACTGAAGAATATACAAAGTTGGGGTGTGGTTTTAAGTTTAGGTTTTCGATGTTGCTGGAGTTCAAGGCCTATCCAGTTCTGCATGGCGGGTTCGGAGCGGATTCTTCTTGGCACGGTTTGGGAAACTTGGATTCCATTGCAGGCTGCGTTTTGGGCGAGTTTTTGGCTATATGATAACTAGACTATTTCAAAAGGAGCGTTTATGAAGCATTCGAGGACGTGACGTGGGGAGCGTAGAATTCAACAGCGTTCAAGTTCTGTGAGCCCCATTGACGTCGAGGACTCTGGGAACGAAAGTGTCAAACGGTGACGTATCGCTGGATGGGATCGAGGCCGCCCGTCAAGACCAAAAATCAACGCAAGAAGAGCTGTGGAGGCTTGCCCCCTGGGGTACTTCCTGGACATCTGTTTCATGATGTCCTATACCCCCCTGCTCACTCTAGCCAAAAAGGCTGCATGAAGTGACAGCATAGTCCAATGGAGAATCCTGAAGCCTGATTGGCCTCCTGAACCAGGGAACCCAAAACCTGTGAACTCTACACTTGCAATCCTGTTACACCGCAGAGCCAGAGCCTAATGCACGCCCAGACCCTCATGAAAGCCCGACCTTAGACCCTAAACCCTAAACCCCCTACTGTAAACCCTAAAGGCCCTAAACCCCAAACCCTACAACCCTAAATCCGAACCCCCTACTGGAAACCCTAAAGGCCCTCAACCCCAAACCAGAGTTTAAGCCCGGGCGTCAACATCCTGCCGCAAGCAAAGCGGGCCTCTCGACCTTCGGCGAGGACCTTGGGCCCAAGGGGGTCATCCTCCCTTTGGGGTATAGGGTTGTTTTTTGTTTCAGCCGTCTTCCGTCCGCATAATCTGAAATCGCCTTAAAGGCAGAGGCTTTGGTAGAGGCACCTGAGTACAGGGACTCACTACCCACCAAAGGTTTAAGGTTTAGGGTTTGCAAGGAATTTTTGAGGTATTAGAAGATAGGGTTTGAGGTTTAGGGTTTAAGGTTTAGGGATAGGGTTTTCACGGAAGTGGAGGAATTCAGGGATAACGAAGCATAGTCGTACTGACAATGATGGTGACAAGCCAGAGTAAGAACGGCACCATGATTTGCTATTGCATGTTAACATTACCATTCGCCTGATCCTGAGCCGAAGTCCTGGGCGTTGGGGTTGTGTGATCCCCGCAGCAGTGCGTGGCACTCCAAGTCCGGACTGTGGCCTATAACTCCGAGGCTGAAAAGAAGTATTTACTATTATGCATTATATATACATATATATATATATATATATATATATATATATATAATTACTAGATATTGTATATCAGATCTTGTATACGACATTCTGTATACTGAATTTTAGATGCTACGTAATTTTGCATTTTCAATGGGGGCCCAGCTCTTGCAAAACAAGAACGTACAGCCTGGAAGCCAGCGAGGGCAGCTCCCGGGCAGTGGAGGCAACCATGTGACGTCTGTTACTTAGTATAGTCGGCTGCGAATATAGGCACCTTTAACAAGGGAGGATTTTCTAGGTGAACACAGTTGCCGAAGAACAGCGCAAAGAAGGAATGGGGTCCAGTACCTATAGGAACACTCCGTTCGACTCAAGTGTGTGTAAATCAATCTGAAGCACAAGCTCTAAAGAGGCGGCTGTGGGCACTGCCAGCCACCGTGTGAAGACCCCCAAGGCTATACCCCCCTTAGAACCACAAATAAAAATAGCACTTCTAATATTCTCTTAGGTTTTACATGAACCAACATCCAAAACAACCCAAAAAACGACTATAAATAGTATGTAAAATATTCTCTTGGGCTTTTTATGAACAAAAATATTTAAAACAAAAACAACCCTAAGGAGTCTCTAGAAGGCGGCCTCAAGCTGCTTTGCAGCACCGCCCTGCCGGCAAGGCGTTCAGCGCCCCTTTTTCCCCCCTCCCCCGAGAGTTCGCAGGCATACAGTAGAGGCCAGAAAGTTGGAACATCATTATCCTCATACCCTTAAGGTACGGTATAAGGAATCCTAGCACTAATCATCCCGAGTCCATGTTCCAACTTTCTGGAGTTCACTATAGTGCCTGCCAACAACAGCCTAATTCTGATTCTTCGTGAGTCCAAATGGGAGTTTCCGAAAATAGGGGACCCCAATCTAGTATCCTAAATAGTAGGATCCCTTACTTATAGTAAGGACCTCCAAATTAGGTACCCCCTGATTTTCGGAAACTCTAAACCCTAAACCCTTTATAGAACCCTAAAAGATCCCTTTAGAGGAACCCTTTAAAGGAAGCCCTAATTTTCGGAAACTCCCAAGATTCGGACTAAGGCCTGCGAAGAGTAAGACCATGGGCCCCTCAAGACGTAAGCCTCTTCATAAATCAAAGGGGAAAAGGAGGTACCCTTCATGGGGACCCGTACCCTATAGTGGGTATATAATAGCTATGTTAAGGGTATATACCTAGGGGTCCTTATTGAGGGTCCCTCCTTTTACCCTTGGAATAAAGCACGAGCTCTGGCCACAGCCCGCTGCATGAAGATCAGTTCTCTACAGCATCTGGGTGGTCGTCCAGACTGGATATAATGCAATATGATACATGAGTATAGTTTCAATGTTATGTTTGAAAAAGACTATACTAAAGATCATACTAAACTATGATAACACGTAATATAACATATGGGAGGTCTTTCGGCCAGCAGAACGCCGTTCGCCGAGAATGAAGTCGCCAGACTTGGGTGAGGGTTGCTTTGACCCTTTGGGAGACCCTGCGGTAGCTCGAAAGCTAGGGCCATGCACCGCAAAATACCGAGGACACTAGTACATCGTGGATGCAAAGGTTGTGCTATGCACCTGCAGCCACTATACCCCACTGTAGCTAAAAGAAGAAAGCAAGCAGCTGGCATGTGCCGCTGAAATAACACAACCCCTCTAACCGTCCTTCAGCGGCACCTCACCGAGGAAGGGCACATTGAGACAGCTGCAGATCCGACGTAGGAGTCGATCCCACATCACTAGGAGCCTGGGTTTAGGATTTAGGGTGTAGGGTTTAGGGTTGCGCAAAGACATTTGATCAGGCGTTCAGCATCGCAAAGCTTTGCGACCACGGACTTTGTAAAGCCATGCTCGATACCAATAGTTGTGGCATGCAAGAGGCACCAAATCACCAAGGTGTCTTAATTCGGTCCGTCTACCACCTAGTCTAAACACGTTCTCAAACTTCCGAGAAGGGACAGCACTCCGGGTGGACCGGGACGGGCTATTTAGGCAACTCACTAAGCATGCTGCCTCAGCACGACAGCCCCATCTATATAACTTTATATTCAAAACCAAATTTATCCTACACCCGACCGGACCCGTGAACAACAGACATGACCACATGCACAATGCCATCCTGGAACTTGCCCTAAACCCTAAACCCTACACCCTAAAACCTAAACCCTAAACCCTAAAACCTAAACCCTAAATCCTAAAACCGAAAACCTAAACCCTAAAACCTATACCCTAAACCCTAAACCTGTAACTGTAACAAGAAACAAGGCCAGCTCCACCAGGGCGACGAGGAGCCATCCGCCAGCTCCGATCCTGAAGCCTCGGCTTGACACTGGAAAAAACAGCCTTGTGCGAACAAGAAACCCTCATTCCAAGGGTAAAAGAAGGGACCCTCAATAAGGACCCCTAAGTATATACCCTGAATATAACTATTATATACCCATTATATAGCCCATTACAGGGTAGGGGTCCCCATTAAGGGTCCCTCCTTTCCCCCTTTGACTCATGCTCTTCCAATGTAGGGGCCTTTGTAATTAGAATAGGGTTTTGGTGCCCATTATACTATATACCTATTATCATAACACGGAACCCCCCCAAAACAATTGTATAGGTAATTCTTGAGACCCCTACAGTATGTTACTTCCTTCTGCACGTGCTGCTGGCGCCATCTGACATCAGCACGCCAGCACACTTATCACCATACCAGCTTCTTCAGCGCCATCACTATCCCAATGATTGATGGTGATCATCAGAGCCATGATGATTCAGCAGGCAAACACACGCATGCATTACAAGCGATCCCAACACCTAAACTTGTCTGAATGTTGAAGCTGTGATCATGGTGGTGATGATACTTTTGAAGCTGCTGAATCATCACCTACTTTTGGGGACCATTACGACGTTTCAGCTGTCGTTGTTTTACGTTTATTCGCCGCCAGGTTTTGCGACACGCCCAACAACCAATAGCTCCTCTAGCAAAAGCAGCAGCCATAGAAAGAAAACGAGGTCCAAACACACCAAGGGACCCAGAGCCTCGACTCCACTCCCAGCCAGGAAGGGCAGCGTCTCCCAGTGTAGCGCTGGCCAGGGAACACGAAAGGTGGCCATGAAGCGCATCTTCGTCATTAGAAGCCTGGTTTTGTGAAGGGTTTAGTGGGTGTCTGCACTACGTGTTTGAAAAATGGCTCGACATGCTGTTGCTCAGAAGCAGTGATTCGGAAGGGGCGTCGTCAATCCGGTAGAACCGACTACACTTCAGCCTGCACGTTTGTGTCCAACAAACGCACCCCTTCAGAATTGAAACGGTGTGCTGCGGAGTATAGACTGCCAATGATTGTAAGCACGCGACTCCAAAGTCTAAACAAGCCAAGAAGCGCGGCATTCATGCCAACTACCGTGAAGGTTAGTAGAGGAAACTGTGGCCGAAGTGGAGAAGTGGCGAGCTGCATGGCAGCGCCGGTGTGCACAGCCAAGTGAACCAGAGGAAACGTGGCCTTGAGCCGGTCCAGTCCCTGTACTTTCAGGAAGATACGCAAAGCAAAGGACAAGCAAACGCCACCGCAAACAAGGATGACACCAATCATTACAGGATCGAGGATCGGCTGGTCTCCAAAATAAGGGACCCAAGCAGGAATACGTGACTTGGCAGCATCTGGGCCAAATATCCCAGGCAGAGCAATCACGGCCATGGAGGCAAATTCGCCCTCAGTGATACCGCGCTGATCCAAGGAACCCAGGACCAGCTCGCCCCACTGTGCGCAGAACCAGGAGCCTTTACTGAACTTAGAACCCTAGCAAAATTATAATTTTAGCCGTTTCTTAGGGATTATAATAACCAAAAAATACAAAATATTTCTAAGTACACCTAAGGAGCCATGAAAGAGGCAAAAGGCCAGCATTAGCCTGGGATCCTTCAGCTCCGGATCGGCAGTGACAACCACAGCGATCCCCGTCGTAAACGCACAGAATGCGTCGATGCCGTGGTCGACCACGGCCCCAAGTGGGGTGCTTTGCTTGGTCTGCCGCGCATGCTTCCCGTCCACGGCGTCGCAGGTCATGTATACGAATATTAGAAAGGGCCCCACGAAATACAGTGGAATCCACCGGATGTGATTCGCCAGAACTGTAAAAACCGCAGCCAGCGCGCAGCAAAATCCACCCAGGACCGAAATAAGGTTCGGTGAAATATACCTCGGAATTCGCTGCGCGACGCTAGACCAGAATGGGTCCATCTTTTCATCCAGCCAGGTGTAGCCAGCGGATTGAAACTTGTGTGTCGCCAGTGCATTGATCTCTGAATCAGGGATGAAATCCATGTTCGCGAGCCGCAGTAGGATTACGCTCCTGACTTATGCTCGTAGCACTGCAGTTCTGGATGCAGTCTGTCATCGTCACGGGTGTCCTGCTCACATAGTGACGTAGTGCGGGTGTTGGGGAGTAGAAAGCTGCCTTGTTTTGGCTGAATACTGTAACTGTAGCAGTCTGTCAGCTACAGCATGCTACAGCCAGATCGGCATGCAGGTAGCAACTCAAGGAAGAAGACAGATATCTACCGGGGTGTGGGTGCTGATATCGCAAACTTGTATAACAAACGGAACACACACACACACACAACCTCAGTTTTGCGATTACGTCTGTGCAGGCCATCCCGCTGTCAGCCTCCACAACCTGCGGCAACTGAACACGAAGCCCGGAGTCACGGGTAACGACCAGCGCCAGCATGATATGTGCAAAAGGACCCAATGCCACCTGCTAAGACCCTCACAGCTGCAGACCCTGAACCCTTCAGTTACATCATGGAGCGGGGAGGCGTCCACCGTTCTTTGCGACCTCCTTGACTTGGCTCTGCTTTTGCATGTCTTGTCTTACTGCAGCTGCTGGCAGCAAGGACAGCTCGCATTGCGAGAGTGTGCTCTGTGCGTCCGAAAAAAGGATGGTGCTGGTGATGGTCCGATGGTGATGATGGCGGTGATAACGAGGACCAGAAAGATGATGTTGATGATGTTTATGTTAAGAGGGACTGGGAGGATCCTGAGGATTGCGGTGGATGCTGCCTCTTGTCCCTCATCCCTAAACCCTAAACCCCTAAACTCTAAAACCCTAAACCCCAAGCCTGAAGCCTTATCCCTGAGGACTGATTCAAGCTCGGGCTGCCACGCCACCCTCCGAGCTGCATCCGACGACTATGGCAGACTCCCCGAAAGTCTCCTGGTGGTTTGGGCTTGGAATAATAACTAATATTTCGTGGCCTTAATCATTCGAAGAGGGTTCCTTCAAAGGGTTATGATGATGAGGGTTTAGTATAGTGGCCTTACAAATAGAATAGGGTTTGGGGGTAAAGGATAATGTACTTGTAATAAGGAACCCCCCAAACCCAAATTTTTAAGGCCCCTACGCTATGTGCACGGGGAAGCTGGGCCACCTTTTGAGCAGGTGGCTTTACGCTGCGGATTCAAGGGAAGAGGAAGCAATTGTCAGGAGCATGTTGCTGTCTGCTCGCTGAAGCTTGAATGAAAGATGTGGCAAGCACCGTATGGCAGATCATTCCCCAAAGGCAGCAGCTGTATCGCATGAACGGTGAAGAGATGTCGGAGCATGTCGGCTCCTGCAGCAAAGGCCCAACGCAGGTTGAACCTGGGATCTGTTCGCACTATCGGCGCCGGCCGGTTTGAACTTTCTGTCGACCGCCCACATGTCTGATGCGAAGCTTCAACCGCTTGCCCCGAGCTGAAGGATGAACCTGTGAGTATGTCTCATCAGCCAGATCAACCGAATGAAGCAACCCTTCACCACTACATCTGCCTGCACAACGAAAGCATGAGCAACCGCTCCAAGAACTGCGAAGAGCTGAGTCATCGTTCGGGCCACGCATGTAGCAAGAGATGACGGAGAAACGGAAAGATGTCCCTAGAGCGCTTGCATTAAGAAGACTTAGGACCCATGCTGCGAATACTGCTTGTCGTGTAGAAGCTTCCGCCCTTCCCGCCCCCACCGCAAAAGCCCGGCAAGTGCCGGCTGAAGTGCAGCAAGGGCACGGGGGCCGTATCCTTTGGCCAAGTATAAGACCAACTGTGGAGGGGCTGTCAGACGCTCCGACAGCCTCAGGCGGAGCAAGCCGAAGAAGCGATGCTGTTCTTTCCACAACTTTCGTACTCAGTCATCTCGTGGGTCTGCTGAAAAGCGGCTCTCTTCTTCGACAACCGGGCCAAAAACATCAAATCTTCCAAGATAGACAAAAAATGAGGCCAACAAGTTTAAAGTTCTCCCATTGGCTATCTAAGACGGTGTCACCTCAAAGCAAAAGTCTCATGTAAAGCAGCAGCAACGCTGAGAAGGAAACCTGTGGAGGGCAGCATCCCTACAGAACCCTCGCGGACTCTGCTTCAGCCGAGTTGCTTTGTGGCGAGCTGCTTGGCTGCAGCATCGGCTTCAATCTGAGTGGAGTCTTGAGATCGTGAGGTACTTCTCAGGCTCATGGGGACAGTGAGGCACACTGGTGATGCTGAGAGAGCGATGAAAACCGATCCAAATCCAACTCTGCGGCGGCTTCGGCTGTGGCTTGAACGAGGATGGATGGAGGTCGAGATGCGAGGTTCTGAACCCCGGACACCCGGAATTTGAAATACGGATGCCCCTGCTCCGAAGTACTCAACCGTAAACTCGAAAACCGAAGTATGTATGATAAACTAACCAGGGTTGTGAACAAACAGCCGGGTTCTCGAAGCCCAAGCCCACATGATGATCACCATAAACTGACAGCCTAAAGGGCCCTGGCCCTCAGTCCCACTATGAACCATCTTACCACAAACTGCCTGGATGGTACTACGTCAGCCCAGCAAATGCCAGCCCTAAACCCCAAAAGCTTTAGTCTCTAACAGAGCCCTCCCAACTGCCTAGATATTGAACACAACAACATAATAGGTATTACTAGGCTGTGGATGCTTCAAAGCTTTATGGAACATGGCTTGAGGACCAGTAACTGTAACTCACGACATACAAGGACCCTGTGGAACTTGCTTTTAGGGCCCTTATAAATCCTTTGATTCTAGTTGCAGTTTGAAGGCCCTGAGTTATTCAAAGATCTGAAGCGCCTTTGTAACCCCTCTTCAAAACCCTAAACCCTGAAACCCTAAACCCCAAGCCCCCCCCTACAAAAACCCTCAAAAGGACCACGAAAGCTCTCCAAACTCTCGCGGCAACCACGGCCCGAGCCCTCGACCTCTCCGGCCACCAGTGCACTCGCGGCACTTGCGTGGCCTTCGAAGTCTTCGGTGTAATGTAGGGGCCTGAATAATTAGTTACTTAGAATAGAGGTCCGTTAAAGGGGTCTATAGGGGTTACCATAAGGATCTATAGGGGCCTTCAGAATTAGAATGGGGTTACACGCTTCTATCTTAGGGTGCTGCGCCGTGGGTGCAGGATTGGGATTTTGGGGCTTTCGGGCTTCTTCGATAATTTATCAACTTACCTTTGGTTAGTCGGGAATCGTAGTTATAATTGTAGCCCATTCCTCCATTCCCTACTACTAGTAACCCAAGGTAAATCAAAGACCCTTATAAGACCTCAGTTTACAGTTTACAGGGTCTGGCGGGAAGGCGAGCTCAGGGTTTCTGTTGGGGTGGTTGCGGGGGATCTCAATCTTCAGAACTTGAGGTTTCTCGTTAGGGTTTAGGGTTTGGGGGCTTAGGGTTTAGGCTTCGAACCAAATTCTTCAATGTCTTGTAGAGAAATTGAAGTCTTTGCGATGCTCTCTTCGAGGTGTGGAGTTTTAGGTTGAAGGACAGGTTGCGGGTAGACCATGTTGCGGAGTTGATTCAAGAGGGGCTCGTTTCTTAGCTTTGGAAACTGGGAATAGTTTCACTGTGTTCTGGTGAAACATTATGTTTGTACCGTGCCGTATCACAACGATGACCAAATCTACTAACCCTGTTGCTGAGATGCAAGTGTCCCGGGCACCTCGTTTTCCGCGCAATCGTGGCAGAAGGCGAAGGGCTCGCACGGCCCGCATTGCAAAGGAACCAGGCAAGAAGGGAAATCACAGCTGCGTTTTCGAATTGAGTGGTGTGTAAGGTTTGGGGTAGGTTCGGCTTTACTCTGTGACAGGGTGCTAGATGCTGCTACATGTCGGTACAGTTGCCGTGAATTCCAAAACGTGCGCTGGCATGTCTCGGCCCGAGACGGCAATCACTGACAAACCACGAATGAAACACTCAGTGGCAGCAACAGCCGCCGCAAGCGACGCTAGCGTGGAGGCCAAGAAACCCCAAAATTGACGGCTGCAAGAGTAACGACGGGAGGAGCAGGAGCAACTGCCGAGGCTTTGCAAATAGATAGATCGACAGATAGATGGATGAATAGTTGGAGAGGTGATTGTTTCTGCGCAAAAGACAAAAAGGTATTATGGAATGATGCAAACAGTCCCCAACAAACAAAAAGGCATGAATAAACGAAAAAACAATAAACATGCCCATACAATATATGTATATGTATATGTATATATTACGTATGTGTATATGACTATGCAAACATTGCACACTGGTAAGTATGTATGCTTGGATGGACATACATATATATATATATATATATATAGATAGATAGATAGATAGATATGTATCGCACGGAGATTTACATCATGCGTCTGTGTTTAGATGCGAGATGCTCTTCTTGTTGCATCCGCTTCGAATGTTTCTGTGGTCTGTCTAAGTCTACGCTGCTCTGCGACGATAAGTACATAACAGGAACGCTTTGGAACCCCTCGGCCAAGCCGGTTTCAAGGCTCATGTGCGAGCAGCTTGCACTTGATGTTCTGCCTGTTCCAACCTTGGTCTACGATTCTGCGGCTTGCGGCCTTGAGGGGCTTCGGGCGTCCAGGGATGGTTCAGTGGCACTTCCTCAGCATCCCCGGCTATTTCTGACGGCTTAGGTGCGCACAAGGCGGTCAGGTCGGGCGCGGCGCAGGTTGATGCCTTCAGGTCTCGGACAACCTCGCATTGCGCGTCTGCGTAAGGTCGAGAGCATCTACTGCATTGAACAATGTATACATGTCAACCTACACAGTTCCAGGAGCATGAGACAAGTAGTTTCGAACATCTGCTAGAGTCTGATAGTCTAGAGACTCGGCGGTCGCAGTGCATGGACTAGTTCCACGGAGGAGCAACGCCACGATTATTACCAACAAATATTATTGGGCATCAATCCTGCGAAAGGAATCAGTCCCAAATTCGGCTTAGCACTGGATGAACTATACGTACCAGTAGTGTGCTGTTTGTCTGGTTGGTGTCGTTGCTAGTTTCCTGCCGGAGTCCTTAGCATGATGTTCCTCGTCGTTGGACTTCTAAGGACAAAGGCTGTCTCGAGGTGGGCACCCTCTTCCATCAGCAAGCCTAAGCAGCGCAAACCACGTCAAGGTCATCCTTCTGACCTGCGGCACCACTCCCAAACAGCAGGCACAGAATCAATCAGCAAGCGCAGCACCTCAAGGTGACCCTCCAGGCGATGAAGAGAGGTGTCTGATCACCGTTCACTGCTTTGTCCTTGTCGGCACACTTCTCAATCAACGAGCACACCACCTCAAGGTGCCCTTTTGTTACTGGCGATGAAAGCAGGCGTTGTACCGTCGTTCCTTGCCGCATCCTGGACGGCACCCTGGCATGTGAGAGCTGCGCCATGCCATGCACACCAGGTGCCACAAACAGTTACCTGCAACTCAAGTGGTAGTTGGTGTCTTGACCGAGCACGGTGTCTCTGCAGATGAGCTTCAGTCGAAAGCAAAGGTAGCCAACAAGGGGGGACGACAGTTGCTCAACGCCGCTGGCGACGCTTCCGTACTTGGAGGCTCATGGGTATAGTTATAAGTAGGGTTACAAGTAGGAGAACTCTATATAATAGTGATAACCCATATTAGGGAACTATATGTAATAGTTATAACCCATATTAGGGGACTATATATAATAGCTGTAACCCATATTCGGGGACTTATGACCCCACATATAACTACCCAAGAACCTCCAACCTCCGCCTTGGTAGCTGTCAGCAGCTACCAGTATCGTCCGGAAAGGAGTCGGACACAAAGCATGGCAGCTAAAGCTACGGTATTAGGGAGGGCTTCATATGGTTGATGATATAAATCCTGCACTACCCATAATAAGGAATATAGCTACCATAGTTCCCATGGTCTAGGTAGGGTCATTAAGGTAATGCAGGATTTATATCATCAACCGCATGGAGCACTCCCAAATCCATGTTTCATGACAAGGAATCATGAACCGAATGCCTTCAGTTCCCAAGAGTGCTGATACTTCTCTAGGTTGGCCCGTTAAAGCCTCTAAAAAATATTCGTAAATAGGGTCCTAATACGCCCAATAAGGGAAAATTTAAAATGTCCCAAAGGCCAACCTAGTTCTGCCTCACCGGCTGCCGGAGGTCTGGAGAGAGGGCAGGACGGGCGGCACTGATGTACCCATAGGCCCCAAAGTAGTTCCTTTTGGGGATTACCTTATAGGATTCTACATATGAACCCCAAAAAGGAACTACTTTGGGGCCTTAGGGCAGAGCAGGGTCGCCCCAGCAGGTTTTTTGGCAGAAAACGTAACCAGCCACTTCTAGACCTCAACCAAAACACAATCACGCATTCACATGTTCCACCTCCTCGTTGATTCGATTAGCTCCTCACTTTTAGGTGTGGCTTGTGCTTTGCCGGATTCCTCGGTCAACCACAGGATAAGAACATGCATGCTCGTCTGTGTTTCCTAAACACAGGCCCTCATTCCGACACACCCCAAAGATCATTGCACCCTAAACCACATAATTGCACAGCCTGCGCACTCCAAATTCCGATAAATGTGCTGGGACGCGAAAGACCATTCATTCCTGACTGTCGATTGTGCGCACCTCCTCCGCCCGGCCCATGCTCAACATCGCCTCCGCACGCCGGCAGCGTGCCTTTCGGAGACAGGTCATGGTATCTTGGGCAGCCCGGAGACTTTTTCTGTGTCTGAGACTCATTGTGCTGCCGCTGAACAATTCTATCGTACTCACCGCAAGGCTTATCTAGCACATGCTACTGGAGTGCGACTTAGCTACGAAGCGAACACATGCTGGGGACAACCGCTGGTTTGCGAAGCTGAGGCAGGAGTGCCCCTGAATCGACCATCTGTAAGCGCGCACGAGCACGAACACTTGACAGAGCCAGACCGTCAACAGTCTTGAAGGAGCAAGTCAGGTGCCTCAAGGTCTGCCTCTTGATTCATGACGGGAAACCAGCAACAACGATACCAAAACCGATCACGACGAGCATTGTCATAGGTCTTTCGCTGTGAAGATGCGTGTGGCTGCTACGAAACATACGACCCCTGGCCTCAAGGTTGTCTTCCTCGGTGGACAAGGCCTCCCACACAAAACAAACAAAGACTGTGGGGTCGTCTTTGGTCGGTCTGCGTCGGCCTATCTACCTCTGTCTACCGTATCTGAATATTGGAGTTTCCGAAAATAGGGGTACCATATTTTGGGGTCCTTATAATATGGAAACTACTACTTTGGGTAGTATATTAGGGCCCCCTACATTTTCGGAAACTCCCATATGTGACTCTGCTGTCGAAGGGAAAGCCAAGCTCCCTGCTTGGAGGTTCATGGGTAGTTAAGAGTAGGGTTATAAGTAGGATAACTATAGCTATAACCCATATTAGGGGACTTATAACCCCACTTATAACTACCCATGAACCTCCCCTTCTAGAGCCCCTATAGAGTCTATAGAGCCCTTATAGAACCCTTAAAGGAACCTTATAAACCCCACTTATAACTACCCATGAACCTCCAAGTGGCGCACCTCATCTGCGTAGGCCAAGGCTTTCTCGAAGCGGCCAGCCTGCCCGAAGCTCACTCTCTAGGATGCAGATCTCGAAACTGAAGGTCTGAAGCACAAGGAACAAGGCCAAAGCTGATCACCCCGTGGCAGCTCTTCAGCCTCTGAGATCTAATCGCAGGCTCATGACACAGTGAGGCTGCTATGGTAACTGTGAAATCAAGCAAAAGTGCCGGCTTCAACACCGTCGGCAGGGCATGTCGCAAACGTCGGTTCCCGTAAGCACTGCCGCAGGCAATCATGCCGACTCATAGGAAGCGATGGGTGGAGCTATCTGCTGTCTGTGGCATTGAGGCCAGGGTCCTGACTTTCTACCGGCGGCGTGGAGAAAAACTGGCCCTCTGAATCTGAGCTTCTTCCAGCTTAGCAGCGCAGGCAGGCACGGAACGACGGACACCGATCCCGACAACCTCGCTGAATGCCCGAGTATGTTGTGGTCGCCACAGCCCCAATCCGAACTCCAAACACCCTCGGTGAGGCTTCGACCCTGATCCGTCTAGAAATCCAAAACCTCTCGTCCTTTGCCCTTGGCAGAGAAGCCTGGGACCCCCTGCCACTTTCGAAACCATATGACCTGCCAGACACTCTCCGAGATACCTTCAACTCCACGGAAGAGAGTTGACATCGGATGTGGCAGCGATCGGATCTCGCTACCTGCAAAAGGGCCCAGAATCGAAAGCTCGAGTCTCAGTTACTGGTCTCTCGCAACACCCCAAAAGCATGCAGAATGATAGCCTCTTTTAGGTGCTGGGCCATTTTTTTATCGACTTCAGGGGGTTCTGGTACAGCCTGGCATCTCAAACAGCTCCCGTGTGAGCAGGCACTGTTGGAGAGGAGACCATCACGGTGCCTCGGCGGTCGGCACGTCGCTCAGGGCTTGCGCTCTCGTGTAGTTCAGAGCGGCGGAGGCGACGTCACCCTCCTGATGTGGAGTAGAGGTATCAGAAACCTAAAACTTTATCGACAGCTGCACTATCCTCTCCATCAGGCCATCTACACACATGTCCAGCTACATGCTTGAGGGTCTAACTGTTTCTTTTCGACGAACATGTGTAGCTGTACTTGCATGCGCTTGTGTTGGCATGCACATGCAGAAGGGCTCCGCGATTTGGAGACACATCCGCACAGGCAACGCTAAAGCATCAATGCGTCCGTCCGGCGGTTCTTCCACACGAAGGCACGCGCATGTACCGACACACGCACACATTACTTAACCATACGAATCAATTCAGCGCGAAACACTCCACTTCGTCGCATTGCGTGGCGTGACGCTTCGCGACGGCCCAGCGGAAGCTAATTACCTACACAGACACAGGCACACACACACACACACTCAAACGTATGGGCACATCCGCTTTTACACAAGAGTGCATGTCACTTTGTGAGAGCGTGCGTGTGTGTGTGTGTGTGTGAGTGAGTGAGTGAGTGAGTGCGTGATTCGTACACTTTGTTTACATACTCATATACGCATACATATACAGATAAGTATGTACACATGAAAGAGTATATATGTATAACATATGTGTATCTGATTTGTGTATGTGTGCATGCATGCTAGTGCTCTCAGATCTTACACGATGTATGCATGGCTAGATAGATTGATGGATAGATAGATAGGCAGATAGTTGCACATGCGAGCACACGTACTATATGTACATAGACATACACATGTCTGTATATATATATATATATATATATATACACACACACACACACATCGCATATGCAAAGCGTGAGTTGGTGTGTGTGTGTGTGTGCGCATGTGTGTTTTCATTCAGACAGTCTTGGTCTAGCCTTCTTACATCACTAGTTGTCGTCACTCGAATGTCAAAGTGCCATTACTGACGTGACTTTCTCCGGAGCAAGCTATCCACAAGCGGGCACTCAACTATGCGGCAAACATTGGAGCACCCAGTGCAACACCTACCTCATGGCATCATGATATCCCCCGAAACTCGAGACGTCCACTCGTTGCCAATTCCGCAGATCCCAACTTACTAAGGCTCAAAATGGCCCAAAAAAGGCCTTATATAGTATGGTCGTTGGGCCCGAAAGCCTTAATATATAAGTCCTTAGCTGCCTACACCCTATAGATCCCTTTAAAGGACCCCTTATAGATCCCTTTAAAGGAACCCTATATCTTAGAGCCTTAGGACAAAGCTGCCTTCAGAAAGATGTCGCCCTGCTTCCGAGCCTCAGCTCCTCGCCTCCGGGGCCGGGATCTTTTTGAGACATTCCTTACCCTTTAGGGTTTAGGGTTTAGGGTTGGCTAGTAGGGAATGAAAGGGGCCTTATAAAGGGGTCTATAAGGGTTACTATAAGGGATCTATAAGGGTACTGTAATATAGGGGCTTTAATAATCCTATAACTTACCTTTGGTTAGTAGGGAATGGAGGAATGGGGGTAAGTTCAGACAGTCTAAACTGATCGTCTTATAAGGGTCTTTGACTTACCTTTGGTTAGTAGGGAATGGAGGAATGGGGTTCAATTGCAACTACTGTTGCTACCAGTCTTCCAGTCCCTACTAACCAAAGGTAAGTTCAGACATTCTCGAGGTCTGGGGCGCTAGGGTTTTAAGGTTTAGGGATTTGGGGAAGTTTAGGGTTTATGGTCTTTGGCAATTTATGGGGTTTCATGTTTAGGGCTCAAGGTTTAGGATTGTGGGTTGTGGGCAATTACTGCCTAGCACGTAGCCGAAACAACAAGACTCGCAGAGAGATAGGGACAGCACTGCCAAGCTTGAGACCCCTTCTTTGGTACCCTAAATATTAGGTGCCGTATTATAATAAGGACCCAGAAAGGGACCCTAATATTGACAACCACCCATGTAGGATCCCATCAGACGAGCAGAAGTCGCGACTCAGACAAGCACCCAGATAGCCAGCGGCCCACTTCCAGCGGAACTGCGTCGTCGGGAAGCGCTGCAGCACGCCTGCAGAATTCATTGGGTACACAAGGGAAACCTGCTCGCTGAAAGGTAGCTGGAGATGCACTTGCGTGGTTGAAACAGCTCAAGAAAGCGAGCTACCGAGAAGTCGAGAGTGGCCAAACGACTAGTGACTTGCAACACGCCAGCAAACGTGCTTTGCTTCGGAGGGGGCAGAAGGCTTGCTTTGGTCTTTTATGTGTCTGCGATTCTTCGTCCGGACAGCTGGTGAAGCAGAGTGCAGTGCTGATTCTATCGTCGTCTCATATCATGGTCCATTTTACTACTGACGGTACAGCCACACTGTACCCACATCGGAACCTGGGCATCTATCAACAAGGCATGACTGCGATTATGGCAATACCTACTAAAATCAGTCAATGCCAGGACGAGTTTACCATGAAAGATCCCGCCTTACTGACGGCAGGGGAGCCCGGAACACACCGAAGACGGCCGTGAAGCCCTGGCGACATGTTGGAGCTCTTTATCTAAAGGTTCAAAGTCTGCAACTGGATGTTGAGGGCTTCAAAGGGTTCGTGGCTGAAGCTAGAATAGTAGTAATAGTAGTAGTAGTAGTAGTAGTAGTAGTAGTAGTAGTAGTAGTAGTAGTAGTAGTAGTAGTAGTAGTAGTAGTAGTAGTAGTAGTAGTAGTAGTAGTAGTAGTAGTAGTAGTAGTAGTAGTAGTAGTAGTAGTAGTAGTAGTAGTAGTAGTAGTAGTAGTAGTAGTAGTAGTAGTAGTAGTAGTAGTAGTAGTAGTAGTAGTAGTAGTAGTAGTAGTAGTAGTAGTAGTAGTGGAGTCGGGGCTTCTAGGGAACTTTCGGGCTTCGAGTTGTTGAAGAGTGAGAGGGCAAAAGGCACTGGATATGCACTCCGGGGATCCGTGGAAGCACCATGTCCTACGATCGCAACAATGGCACCACAGCTGGGGCAAGGAGTAGTTCTGACCAAGCCACCGTACTTCGATTTATAAAAGCATCATAAAGCCACTACTAAACCACTACAAGTCGACAGTGCCCTTCCAGAACCCAGAGACACAGCACCACGCAGAGATCCTGGGACTTTTTGACTTTCAACCGCTGCTGGCCATGCAAAACCATACCCGAAGGCGTCAGCGACTCTATCATGAGCAGCTTCTCAAATGATTCAAGCGACAGTATTTTGCCCTATTGCTCCCCCTTCACGTGTTACTTTTCTTGAGGCTCCGCCCCAACGACAGTGAAAGGAACGTTGGCTCATCTTCCGAAGCCATCAAAACTCAAAAAATGTTGCTTCCGACTCGGGTTCTGCCAGACAAAAGAGGAAACTGCAAGGGCCCCTCATAGTCAGAATATGTTTTGGGGCCCAGTAAACTATAGATAGAATAAGGAACCACCAAAACCAAAACCCTATTCCGATTATTAAGGCCCCTACATTACATAGTACCCTTATGGATCCCTTCTGGTAACCCTCAAAGGAACCCCATTCTAATCAGAAAAGCCCCCCAGATTAAAACCACAAAAGCCTGAAGAGCTGCTCGGCCAGTTCGAGTGGCCTCGGTTTAGGGTTTAGGGGTTTAAGGTTTGGGGGTTTAGGGTTTAGGGGTTTAGGGTTTAGGGGTTGGGGTTTAGGGTTTAGAGGCCGCGCGAAAATGCACCAGGATTCCAGAATAAGGACACATAATATAGGTCCAGCCGGCCTTCAATAATCAGAATAGGGCCTTGGGGGGTTCCTTAATAATTTAATACAATTATAGTGCAATAAGGAGACACAATCTAGGGCCTTAATGATTTGAATAGGGTTTGAGATTATATCATATACTATACATTGATATGACTCAATGAGTCAACGGAGACACTCGTAGTATTATAGGGCGCTACTGATTAGAATATAGGGTTTTGGCGGCTCCTTTTTTCTTATTGTACAAGGTTATTATATTACAATGATTCAGCGGAGACACGCGTAGTAAAAAAATTGGGAACCATCGGGATGAACAGTGTCAGAATCAAGATCATCATCCACACTGATGCTCTTTTGCTAGTTATTTACCTTTATCAGACTATCACGTGGGACAGCCAATGTCAGCATGATCACGATCTTGGTCGCGCCCATGATGCTGACGACGACAAACAATCCAACGGCGAAGGATGATGTCCATTGTGTCGACGACGACACGGCCGACAACGATAACGACGATGACGGATTCCTGTAAGTGTATCATCACTCTTTTCAGCTGCCGCACCAAGGTTTTCAACACAGTTGTAAGGCTGGCCTTGCGGTTGCTTATGCACCGCGCAGAGTCTGAGAGGCAGCGCTCAGTAGCAACCCTAAACCGTAAGCGCAAGATTCGGCTAATTGTGCGACGGTGTTTCACGATGTGGGACCCACAGAGCCTATCGCTCCCTGATTACTCCCTGATTAAAAGTAATGTATATCTGTAAGATATACCCTCAAACCCTATTCTAACTAATAGGCCCCTACATTACTGTAACTCGAGTTCTCTGACATTCACCGAAGACGGCAGAGAATGTGTTTGCCTCCTCCGGAGCGGCTGAAGCCATAGCTTGGGGCCCAATCCTTCGAAGGCTTCGGGTTTAGGCCCTTAACGGTTACTAGTTCATGGTTGGGATCGGATTAAAAATGTACAAGTTTATTCCTTAGTGGGCTTAAGTACCAATAAAAATGTGAAATGTTACCAACTATGACAATGGCTAAGGGAGGATTCTGCAGATGTTGAGATGGTTCGGATTTGGCGTTCTTTTCAGGGTGGGTTTAAGCTTGAGAGTTCTTGGGTTGTCGTGGTTTAGAGGGGTGTGGGCGAGCGGTTGAGGCCAGGCTGTTCAGGCTTCAAGCTTGTAACTGTAGGCTCTAGAAAGGTCTGCAAGGGGATATAACACGGACAACCCCTGCTCAAACATGCAAGTTCTCTGCTAAGGAAAGTTTAGGGATTCTTGATTGCAGCTCATGTCAGCCAAGCGCATCACGGCAGAAGGATGCTTCTAAATCCAATCACTCGGCAGGGTGCGAGGGTCCCACACCGGGCCGGGACGACGGCTTAATTCCAGGAAAGAACGTTGCGTGCGGAGCACTTGGACGAGAAAACAGAAAGAAGCCTAAAGAGGTTCAAGGTCCATGATGTGCATAACCAGCGCTACACCCTGCTTGGTTTACGTATTCCTCACAACCCTACGCGACAAGCCCCAAAGGCTGACAACAGTCATTGAATTTGAAACTCTGAAGCCCCAGCCCCAAAAGCTAAAACCGCAGACCGGAGGTAGGTCCTTGCAACCTGACAACTAGAGACAATATTTCGCAGTAGCAATACGAACACTCAGAATAATAAGGACCCTCATACCTATTTGCAGCCCAAAAACTAGTCCATGGCCCCAAGAACCCAAGCTGAGAGGGTGACTCACCATTCGCCCAAAGCCCAAGGAGCGGTTTGCGAGGAAACGCTACCTCGCCAATTCCGTGCTTCCTCTGGCTTGAAACTTTGTCAAGAGTGGTGTTGCAGAGGAGGATCTGGTTTGGTCTCAGGTACGGTTCAGGTTTCAGGGCTTTGGGTTTTAACCGAGGTTTTTGGGTTTCCGGGTTTAGTTTATAGAGTTTAGGCTCGAGACCTTGAGCTGAGGGTTCCTGGGGGCTCTAGACTCTGTTGGTGGTGGTGGTGGTGGTGGTGGTGGTGGTGGTGGTGGTGGTGGTGGTCGCGGTTGTGGTGGCAGCCCTGAGTACCACGTGCAACGGTTGCAGCAGCTGCAGCAGTGCTAATAGTGGCAGTGGTGGTAGAGGTAGTTGTGATGGTGATAGTGGCAGCGGCTGCAGCAGTGGTGATGGTAGCGGTGGTAGCGATAGCGGTAGCGAAATTGTCTCCTAAAGTAATTGTCGTAACTCGGTATATACTCATCGCCATGCAACTTGCCGCCATGCGCAACATGCGGCATTTCACACCGACTATCAATCTTATGATAAAACGACATCCCTCGTCATCATCAACATCATCACCACCACCACATCACCATCACCATCACGATCATCATCACAGTCCCTATCATCATCGTCATTATTCTTATCATCATCATCATCATCACCATCATCATCAACGTCGTCATCATTTCTATCACCATCCCTAACGAACAACACCATCATCAACATGACAATCAACATCACCAACAGCCGCTCGACCGCCACCACCGACATCGCCATGAAGGATCTGCCTTCCTGGAGCACAATTGCCAGAAACCTCCAGGGCTTCACTAACAGTAACCAACATCCTCAAACAGCTCCGACACAGGGCACTTCAAGAAAACAACCAGAAACGTGTCGCTGGGAGTTTTTGAAAGCTAGGACCTGATTTCCGAACCCTGGGCCCGAAGCCCTGCACCGCTTATGTTCAACCCACACTCTCAGATCTGCAGCTCTACAAATGGGAGTTTCCGAAAAATAGGGGACCCAAATATAGTGGCCTACAGAGCAGGATCCTTATTATAAGGACCCCAAAGTAAGGGAACCCATTTTCGGAAACTCCCAAATGTCGCACGGAGCAAAAGGGCTGGCACAAAAAGAACTACCGCGCCTTGAATTGGCTCAGGTCGAGGAAGTCCTCCCCGAAAAACTGACTTCGACGGCCGCAGCAGGTGAACATCACGGCCTAAGGCTGGAGGGTCACTTCTGCAAGGCTTACAAGGCTTCGAGGTTGAGGCTTCGGGGTTCGACGGCCTAGCCCTTCAGGATCTGTGGGAATCAGGGTTTGCGGTTGGGGTTGAAGGGTGTTGGTGATGTCAGCATTTTTTGATGAAGCACACTGTTAAGAGACTCTGAGCCAAGGTCCGCGGTAGCTTAGCCCGAATCCGAAGCCACCTCGAACTTGGCCACTCCACTCCTTGTACTGTGGCGTCGCAGGCGGGCGTTGTCCGAAGTCTGGGTTGCGCTTCAGGAAGAGGTCCTTCTCATGCCAACGCACTTCACTCGGTGCCTGGCCAAAGCCGTCCAAAACTCGATGCATCTCGGCGCGTAGAGGGTGCTGCGAGCCACGACGGATGTTGGTGTCGAGAGCTACCTTGCGGGCCACAGGGAGCAATGCCCGGAAGGCCGCTGGGACTGGTACTGCATAGCCGAGGCGAACATTCCCACACATCTCGCCGCCACTCGTCGAGTCGGAATGGTGTGTATGTGCTGCCAGACCGTCATGGCAGTCTTTAGAGCAAACCAGCTGAATCGGAATCTTCTGCAGCTGCAGGCGACCCATAAACTCCCCATCCTCTGACCACTCCACATCCGGAAAGGGCACAGTTTCCCAGGCGCTCTTGGTGTAGACTAGGGAGAACCCATAGCCGTATTGAAAAGACTCCCGCATCGGACCCTCCACCAACGGGTCGGTCTTGGGGTCGAAGAAGCCAAACTGCTGCTCTTTGACCTCCATCATGTGCCACTCCGAAAGTGTCGCTGCAGCCTTTAATGCTGGAGCTACAACCAGTGGGCCTCCAAATGCACGGAACAGTGCTTCAACCATGCGCGAGAGATAATCCGGAGCATACAAGTCGTCATCATCGAAGTGGGCGATGACGACACCTCTTGCCAAGTGGCCACAGAGGTTGCGCTTAAATCCCAGAGACCAGCCCGTCTTAGGCTTGAAGCACATGCCACGCCTGCGCTTCACGTCTTCGGCCGTTACAAGCGAGAGTCCATCGTCC
Organism: Symbiodinium sp. CCMP2592; assembly: GCA_905221615.1. Lineage (NCBI taxonomy): Eukaryota > Dinophyceae > Suessiales > Symbiodiniaceae > Symbiodinium > Symbiodinium sp. CCMP2592. The sequence continues at coordinate 116,687 of CAJNDT010005960.1, forward strand.
ACTAAGACGGCCGACATGGGGTCTGTGTCGCGCGAGTCATCTACTGTGAAGTGTCGATAGATTACCCTTGAATCGGACTGGGCCTTTTCAAGGAGAAAGGGCGAGGGCCGAGAACCGGTGTCAACCACAACGAGCTCTTTCGGCCCATAGCCTTGCGTACAGAAGTTCTCGTAAAGAAGTGGATGAAAGCCATGTCGCTTCTCGCTTGTCGGGCAAACCACAGACACCAGGTGCTTGCCTTGCGCGGCTCGCCGCTCTTCGTCTCCTTCTCCAGTCCGTCCGTGCAGGCGCGGGTCGAAAAAACCCAGGGACAGAAGGTAGACAGCTGCGTCGAAAACGGGCCATTCCAATGCGGCTGCGGGAATTGTAGCATGCCGGGGCAGTGTCCGAGTTTTGGCACTGCCAATGGCTCGGCCAAGGTGCCGATACGCAGGATCCTTCCGAATCGCTTGCTCGTAGGTCTCGCGAAACGGCCTTGCAGCCTTCTGCACAGCGATCAGCCAGCCGGACAAGTCTAGGTGCTCCTCAGCCGGACAAAGGCAGTTCTGGCACCGAGCACTGAAGCCACGACGCTTCTCCTGGTAGCCCCTCATCTTCCTGTCGTAAGCATGTCTACGGTCGTCTATCGTCGTGGTTGTGTCCGGACCACCCCACTCGATCGACGAAAGGGAAGTGAACCTCCAGAGGTTGCAGCGCTGGCAGCCACGACAAGCTCCGCGGACAATTCCCATGTAATCAGTGTTGAGTAACGGTTCTGTTTCCCCTTCCTCCGGCTCCCTCCTCCTTCGCACCAGTTCGCGGCCAGCAGCACGGAGGCTGACCCATCCACGCCGGGGCCCCTCGCCCGAGATGAGCTCGAAGCAGAGGCGGCCCTCGCAAAGCTCCAGCTGACGAAGCCTGGAGCAAGTTGTCTGAAGAGTGAAGACAGTAACAGTAGCAATATCAATAGCATGCCATACACTCTACTAGTACAAACCAAAAATCTCTACCATCGTCATCATGGTTTTAGTATTCATTACTATTCTTACAAGTATTGCTGTTCTCTTATGAAGATGAATATGCTTATGGTAATAACCCAAGCCTGGAGCCGATTCCCAGGCGTAGAGCCAGTGGAGCAGAACCCAGCTCGCGACCGGTCCTCACAATAATGCCCTCGGGATTCGTGCCTCCGACAACCTCCCATTCCTCTTCTCCTCAGGCTATTTTCAAGAAACTGTAGTTAAGGTGGTTGAACTCATGAAATTGCCATGTTAGGGATGGCTATACTGCAAAGAAGAGCTTGTTTGGTCTATGGCGGCAACTTACTTTAAGCTGCTTAACAAGACCCCAGTCTCTGGACTCTTCGGGTGCCGCCTCCTCAGCTCGCACCAGAAGCTCCTTCCCAGCAAGGGCCACAGAAACCCAGCCAGAGCTGGGGCCTTGGCCTTCTTCCAGCCGATATTCGAGCCGCCCCTTCAGCAGTTGAAGCTGTCTCACCTGCAAAGGTGAATGCTTAAGCCCCTGACCCCTAGCAGCCTGCAAGGCTTTCCTGCCTACTTATACGCATGTATGTATGTCGGTATGTCAGTAAGTATGTATGTATACGTATATATATATATATGTATAAATACACGTATTTATTTATTTATTTCTCTACTTTGCTGACTAGTAACTTAACTGTCTGCTTAAACTTTCGAAGCGTTAACCAATTCACGAGCTGACTTATCGAGTCCCTGTCACTGATCTTCGGATCTGACAAAGCCCTAAACCCTCTAAACCCGGAGCCCTAGCCCTTAAACCCTTAAACCTTTAAGCTTTACAAACCCTAAACTTCTTAAACTCCCTAAAACCCCTAACCCTTTAAGCCCTTAAGCCCTTAAAATTAGCCTAAACTCCCTCAAACCCCTAAACCCTTAAGCCCTCAGGCCCTTACTTAAGCCAAAAACCCTTCAACCCCTGAAATCCTGAAACTTCCTAAACTCCCTAAAGCCTCCGAAATCCTGAAACCCTAAACTCCCTAAAGCCTCCGAAATCCTGAAACCCGAAACTTCCTAAACTCCCTAAAGCCCTGAAACCCGAAACCCGTCGCCTTGGCCCCCAGGCCCAAACGCTCCCGGAGCGCTTGAGACTGGAGCTCGGGTCCGACTCTCACCTGAAGCTCTTGCTTAGGGCTTAGGGGGGGTTGTAGGGTTCTAATATTGCTAATATTATTGTTATTAATATTTATTCACTATTGTTATTGTTATTATTATCATTATTATTATGTGGTTATTTTTTTTTGGGGGGGGGAAGTGGGTGTTTAGGGTTCTAGGGTTTAGAGCTTAGGGTTATAAGGGCTGAAGCTCTTGCTTTTGGCTCGTAAGGTTTTTGTCTTTGGGGTCTGGGGTTTAAAGGGTTTAGTGGCTTTTTCGGTGTTCTGAAGCTCTTATGCTTAGGGCTTCGGGCTGTTCGGGCTGTAGGTTTTATGATTTTTCTTTGAGAGGGACTGGGGGCTTAGGGTTTTAGGTTTAGGGGCCTTTTTCGGTTTAGAGGGGTTTGGGGTTTAAGGTGGAGGGACCGACCCTGAGCTTGTGATCTTTGTTTACAAACTGTAGGGTTTAGGGGTTTAGGGTTTACAGTTATCCTACTTACAGCCCTACTTACAATTACCCGGGAGCTTCCAAGTAATTATTCCTTAACGAACAATCCAAGGGTAAAAGGAGGGACTGTTAGTGAGGACCCCTAGGTATATACCCTTAATATAGCTATGATATAGCCATTATATAACCCATTTTTGGGTAGGGGTCCCCATTAAGGGTCCCTCCTTTTCCCCTTTGAAACAACCTAAACCCTAAACCCCTAAACCCTTTATAGAACCCATTATAGATCCCGTTAAGGAACCCTATATAAGGGTCCCTGCTTTTCCCGCCTACGGGTAATTGTGTCCTTAACTAGGAAGCACTCAGTCGCCAGAATGCCATCGGGGTTGGAGCCTCCACAGACAATCCACAGGGGTGGCTGGCTCTGCTGCAGGCTCTCCATAATATCGGGGCCGTAAGAATTCGCGGTGTCCCTGTTTAAGGGGTCTACAGTATAGGGGCCTGAATAACTAGAATAGGGTTTTGGGGCCCACTATACCATAATTATCATAAGGAGCCCCCAAAACAGTATTGGTAACTATTTAGGCCCCTATGTTACTGGCTCGGTGCGAGGCCATCCTGCTGGAGTCTTCGACATTGGCAGGGGGGTGTCGAGCAGAAGTGGCCACGACATACATGCAGCATGTGACTGTGGGGAAAAGCCTAGGGGTCTATAAGGATTACTACAACAAGGGGTATGATGGGGTGTATTATAGGGGCCTTCAATAGGGTTTTGAGGCCCCGTGCTGTCCGACTTTTGACACCATAGCCTGCATGAGAAGGGAAGCCAGACACAGAAAGGTCCAAACCTGTTGAGATTGAGGCAGTCGGGTCGTGGTTTTGACCTAGACCCCCAAAAGTAGGTACAATAATGGCCCAAAACCTATGACAGGCTATTATTCTACGTGCGAATACTTTTGGGGTCCAGGGACAGCCCTTTCCCATCCGCCCTGGCTGACGTAAGAAGTACAAAATCGCAGGAGCCTCTTCATCGGGACCTGGTTACTTCCATGGAGGCTGTCGGGTCTGGGAGTCGGGCTTTGCTTGGGCTGCTTTAGGGAAGTGGCACGGAATGTGCTAACCGAATCGGAACAGACTGATACTGATAGCCATCATCAGTAGGATACTAGCAGCAAGAGTATAGCAAGCAACTAGTAGCAAGCGTAACACTAGCAATGACAATGATAATCGTGGTGGTGCTGAATCACGAAGAACCGAAGTACTACCCTGATGAAGGCTCAAGTACAAAGGACAAACAAATTATCGTCCAATTATCCATCATAGTTGTGTTCCGGTGGGAGGGTTGACCTGCGACTCTTCTGTTCGACCTTCGATACTTGCCGGGTCTGTGGCTCTGGGACATATAGGTAATGACGTGCATCTTGGTGCATCTTTCTTCAGGGTGATCGCAAGGCGCAATCTTCAACAATGCCGCAGGCTGATCAGCTTTGAACCAATCTCTGGGCAGCTGGAAAATTTGGAGACACCGTCCCACACTGCACAGCCCAATGGGATACTCAGCAGGTGAACGCATCTGCTGAGATCCAACGAGCTGCGACTTCTTTACATAAAGCGGACATCGAGCTTTCATCCTCCAGTCCCTTCACTCTTCATGTGGGTAGCTGTCAAAAATATGGTCCGTTTTTGGGTACCCTATATATTAAGTGCCGTAATATAATAAGGACCCAAAAAGGTACCATAATTTTGACAACCACCCATGTAACATCTCTAACTCGAAAGCCCCAAGCCCCAGAGGCCCGAAGAAGGGCGATGAAAGGCTGAAAACTCGGAAACTTGTGCGGGGGAACCCCACGCCTTCCCCCGACTCACCAAAGCTGATGTCGCGCAGGATCGAAGGGTGTCAGGTCCACGCAGGTGGAATGCCCATCCAGGATCTCCTACAGGAAACTCACAGTTCATACTTCGGTCTTCGGGGGCCGCGGACTCTAAAATCATCCAGCTCCGGAAATTCGTGAGGTTTGGCAGTGCTGTGTACCCAGGAGGACCGAGATCAAGCTAGTCGTCTGCAAGAGTTTTTTGCGACTGCGCCGTGACGGTGCAGATGAAGCTCTCAATCCGTACCTATCACTCAAAGACGCCCTAAATTCACAAATACCACTCCAAAACGCCATGCGCGTATGCCGCACAGATGCTTCGGAAACGTCCTGGGTAATTGCTCGGACACCTTTTGAGTAAGCACACCTCCAAGGGCCCTTGGCTCACGCAGCTTCCCCACCCAAGGCTTATTCCCGGTCCTCGGCAAGTGCCTTGCCTGTGATGGGACCACAAAGAATCCTCAAGGCACGCTCGGCTGAGTCAGCGTGAATCGACGGCTTCAAAAAACCAGCACAGGCAAGTCGGCCAACAAAGTCTGTCACCTACAGAACCTTGGCTCATGCTAGGGGAGGTTGGATGCACCTAAACCCAATATTTAACTAAACCTATTGAAATCGCATCACCATCAACTTCGTACATCCGATCACGCCTTGCAGCTAACCCCGAACGCATCAGCCCAGCTGCCCGTACGCGTTGTGGCCACAGGCGACGTAAGCCGTGCCCCCGTAGCCTGGAATTCGTCCAATCCTGAGGAGTACTCAAGAGAGGTGAGGCTCCTGCCTGTGTCTGTGTGTGTGTGTGTCTGTGTGTCTGTCTGTGTGTGTGTGTGTGTGTGTGTGTGTGTGTGTGTGTGTCTGTGTGTGTGTCTGTGTGTGTGTGTGTGTCTCTGTGTGTGTGTGTGTGTCTGTGTGTCTGTCTGCGTGTGTGTGTGTGTCTGTGTGTGTGTGTCTGTGTGTGTGTGTGTGTGTGTCTGTGTGTGTGTGTCTGTGTGTGTGTGTCTGTCTGTGTGTCCGTCTGTGTGTCTGTCTGTGTGTCTGTCTGTGTGTCTCTGTGTGTGTGTGTGTGTGTGTGTGTGTGTGTGTCTGTGTGTGTGTGTGTGTGTGTGTGTGTGTGTGTCTGTGTGTGTGTCTGTGTGTGTGTGTGTGTGTCTGTGTGTGTGTGTGTGTGTGTGTCTGTGTGTGTGTGTCTGTGTGTGTGTGTGTGTGTGTGTCTGTGTGTGTGTGTGTGTGCGTGTCTGTGTGTGTGTGTCTGTGTGTGTGTGTGTGTGTGTGTGTGTGTGTGTGTGTGTGTGTGTGTGTCTGTGTGTGTGCGTGTGTAATTAACGTGTATACATACACCTATATATATATATATACACAATAAGTATGACATATAGCAGGTCTATATACAAGAATAGGTTCCAATACAAAGACATACACATATATATATATATATATATATATATATATGTATGTATATATATATATATATATATATATTATATGCATATAGGACATGACTTCGTGCTGTGGTTCTCTGCGTGAGTTATATCTCCGTATCAGCTACGAGTACCGGGTTCGGAGTCCACAAATCTCGTGAACGCTTGTCCCAAAAAGAAGATGCACAGCGGAATCTCGCGGCCGACATTCGTCAATGTTCCATGGTTGCAGCATATACAACTCTGGCTGGGCTCATTCATACAGGCCGACAGCACTCGCCAACCAATCTTAAGAACACACTGGTTCAACGAGCCCTACCACCCGTATTATCCGCAAATGAGCTGCATCGGTGCGCGGTTCGTCATGACGGAGCGCACACCCGCTCCTGTCGACTTCGGCGCCTCGGAGGAAGCTACACACAAGCTCTCTCCTGTTGATGTGGGCACATTGAAAGCCGGCTGCTAGAACATGGGAGGAATCCACTCCACTTCGAAAGGCATCTCAGGAGGCATACTTTGAAACGTTGTCTGAATGGGTTGGTCTTGATTTAGGCCTGAAACGCGTGGACTCCTGGACCACTAAGCCACTAAGCTTTACATATCATACAACTGTGTCCGGGACCTCACCGCGAGTCAGCGACGACAATCGCTCGAAGGCACTGCGACCAGCCTGCGAAAGATTACTATCCAGAGGCGATTGAGCGTCTGACAGGAATCTGGCATGTCAGACATGACCGCCTCAAGATCCTCTTGGACAGGAAGCACATCCTTCAATGCGCAGAAAGTAGGGTGAGCAACGGTGTGAGGACTCACATACAACCCCGGCCATGTGAAATGACGTCCTCAGGGTTGAGTTGTCGAAGGTCCTGACCAGTCAGCACCTCACACGAGTCATGAAATCCGTGCATCGTTGATCAGATTTCCTTGGAAGTTCATGGGTAGTTTGTCACCGTAGGTTATGGCCATATAGTGCTCCGTAAATCCTAAACCCCTGAGCCCCAATTACTCATGTCTGCCCATGAACCTTTTCATGTGGGTGGTTGTCAAAATTATGGCCCCTTTTTGGGTACCCTAAACATAAGGTGCCGTCTTATAATAAGGACCCCAAAAGGGACCCTAATTTTGACAACCACCCATATAGAGATACTATACAGGGGCTTATACGGTCCCTTTATGGGATATAAGGGCTCTACTCATAATAGGGTTCCTTTAAAGGGGACAACCACCCATGTAAGGAGCTGAAACTTCAATCCGTACGGAGCTGAAACGCCTCTCGCCGACTCTCCGGGCCCTCAGTGCCACCCTATCTTTCTTACATAAATATACTATACCATAATAGACCATTATATGCACATATATATATACACATCATAACATACTATAATAGACCATTCATGTACTATACAGTTACGAATAAGCCCGGAACCTGAAACAGTGCAGCATACGGCACGCTTAAACTGCAAAGCAAGGGAGTACCAAAGGGGAAAAGGAGGGACCCTTAATGGGGACCCCTACCCTATAGTGGGCTATATAATGGCTATATCATAGCTATATTAAGGGTATATACCTAGGGGTCCTCATTAAGGGTCCCTCCTTTTACCCTTGGAGAGTAGCACCCTCCAAATGCCTTGTGTCCGCCCTGCACCCCGAGGCAGCTGACCTGGTATCCAGGTGGGGTCGGGCTTGGAGGAGTCTTATGAGCTTTTTAGGGTTTAGGGTTTAGGGTTTAACAGTTACGGGTTTAGGGATGTTTAGGATATACGGCCAGCTTTGGGTGTAGGAGAGTGAAGAACTTGATCACATTTGCAGTGACTGTGCAACAAATTAGTATATATTTATATATATATATATAGGGTGCATAATGAGGTGCAAAATCGGAGATTCGGCAGTGAAGCACTGTAGTCAGCCACTCGACAACAGCGTCAAACGGCATCTCGTTATATGTACGTCTGCCGCGTACATGTATGCATGTATTCAGATGCATGCATGCATGCATGCATGCATGCATGCCTGTACATACAGGTAGGTATATATGTACGTAGGTATCTATGTATGTCATGCGGCAATCTGAAAATGGGCGGTGAAGTTGAAGGGTAATTGCCGTGTCCTACAATGACGAAGCTAAATGAAACGGTGTTCGACACCTTGCTCAGGCCTCTCCAGCGCTCTTTCATTCTGACTCCAGGCACTGGAATTACCTGTGCTCCATCACCTCCTAAACTCCGGACCCTCGCCTGCCCATCAGCTCGAGCAGTGACCATGAGATCGCGGCCCTCGTCATCCTGCCATGAAAGCAAAAGCACCAAAGGGGCATCGACTCCACCAAGAGTGCAGTAGCGCATCACAGTAGCCCTCGCCTGCTTTTATCGACCTCCGGTAGGCGTTAAATTTGAAGATGCTGACCAGGCTCTACACCGAAGGCCCCCTCCAGCCCCAGAAGCTAAAGCATGCAGAAAGACACCTGCTGAGAGATGGCGATGGCGCTGTGCACGCTGCCGGCAGGCCGATCCTTGGTCTCGGAGTTCTGGGGTTCTGTCACGAATTTAGGGGCTGTGGTGAAAGCTGAACCTAATGCGTCAGATCGCAGAAGCAGTACGGAGATCCAGCCATTCTGCTGTGCAAGCGACGTGCTTGAGGATGATCTGGGCACTTAATGCAATCATCTTATCTCATCATCGGATATGAAAACTGATCACCGTGGCGGATCAAACTCAACGTTCGTCGGACTTGGAGGTTCATGGGTAGACATCATATGGGTCACAAGTGGGGTAACAAAGTTCATTATACTTGTGACCTATGTTAGGGGACTTATAACACCACCCATAACTACCCATGAACCTTCAAGTATAGCCCTTATAGAAGTCTTATAAATCCTTAAAGTAAGGAGCCCCCAAGAAAACGGAACAAGCTTGAGTCGGAGGCGAGGTCAGCGAGCTAAGATTTAAAGAAGAGCAGCCAATATTAATATGCAGCAGCACTTACGTAATATGAATATATACTCAGACATCCTTATATACTTATATGTGTATACTACATTGTTACTACATGTATGTATATACACACATACTTATCTATGTACTTATTTATGCTTTCACAAGCAGCCGCTTTCGGCCAAACGCTAACCTTGCACCTCCTTTTCTACTTCTTAAGCCTGGACACATAGAAGGCCATCGAGCCCAGAGTTCCAAGGAGCGGCACGCGAAAGCCGTGGAACCAGTCCTGGTGCACATGACGGTCTAGATGGGAGTTTCCGAAAATAGTGGACCCTAATATAGTACCCTAGTTCGTAGAACCCACATTATACGGACCCCCAAATAAGGTACCTCTAATTTTCGGAAACTCCCAGATTGGGTTTTTGAGGTTGAGAGTTCGGGGGGGTCTGAATGTTGCGAGGCCGTGGCCGTGAGTGACCCTAATATAGGGGCCCAAATAATTAGAATAGGGTTTTGGGGCCAATGTTTCTATAATCATTATAAGGAACCCCCAGAATAGTATTGGTAATTATTTAAGCCCGTATACTATGTCAACCTTAGTGTCAAAAGCAGGGCTGCAGTACAACTTTCGAAGCACTACTTCCGCCTCACACCTGTACATCTTGAACAACCGCACCAACCTGCAGTTTCGAGAAACCGCGGCCACCTGGAGCCTACATCCACACCCGCAGATTACCCAAGTTCGCCTCACACTACCCAACAAGTCAAGTCTTTAAATCACAGTACGAAGCTTTTTCAATCGAACTCAGGCACGTTCCTTACGACACGGGTGTTGAGCTCCCTCGGACAAGAAGGCCTCCGCCAACACCGACCATGGACCCATGGCGACGACCGCCACGTCGCACCGCTCGACGTCGTCATCAATGTGGATTCCTGATCATGGTCAAGATTCCAAAGACGTAGGATCGCAACCCTACACTTCAAACCGTACTACAGGGGATGCAGTGCCCAGACAGGCTCCGGTGCAGGGCGAGACCGTTTCATCTGACAAGACAGCTCCGGTCTCCCATCATCTCATCTCAACACGCGAATAGAATTGAGGGCTCGCTGGCCTTTGAGCTCGGCATCATGCAGCCCAGAACGATGTAAAAGAAAGAACACTAAGTACTGCATGCAGGGCGCCAGTCAAGCGATGGTTGCCCCAGTCGCTGGCTTCTTCGATGCCTGAGCAGCATCTCTCTTGGCGAGGGCGAGCCGATATGGAGTTTCCGAAAATTAGGGGTACCTTATTTGGGGGTACTTATAGTAAGGATCCTAATATTTCGGGTACTAGATTAGGGTCCCCTATTTTCGGAAACTCCCATATGACCGTTGGGGCGTCAACACCCGTGGAGCAAGCCCAAACTCCGGGCCGAACACGTCCGAACAGAACATCCCCGAATTGAAGCCGGAAAGTCTTCATACTTCAGAGTCTAGACTTGAACCATGCTCGGTCTTGCAGCATTGCAAGGCCTAGACCACGCAAGAACGCTAAACGTCACATCGAAAGACGATACCATAGACCCCTGACCTTCAAGCGAATCCTGACTTTTTACGAGCCCGGTTTATCCCTGCTTCCTCGTGATTGAAAGACCCAATGGCTAAAGCCCTTCGCAGGGAGTCTTCTAAAGCCGACACGATCTCAACCCAAACTTCAAGCTCTGGAAACCATCAAACACCAATCCTCGGCAACCCTAGTATGCATCAACTTTGGTAAATATTCAAGTCCAAACACTATCGTTTTAGTAAAAGACGACGACTGCTTTGGCTCACCATGATTACTGCAAACAGCTGTGCTTGTTTTTACTTATTTCTCTTCTTATGATTCTCGTGTGTTTTATTACGACTGTTCCTATGACACTCCTGTTGTTTATATTTGTTAAGACAATTCCCCTAACCACTAAACCAAACCCTAAACCCTCAACCCCTAACCCCCCAACCCCACCCCACCCCGTCCCATCCTCGCACGGCACCGGGCCGGAGCTCTGCTCCTGAAGCGCCAAAGAGCGCCGAAGTCAGCTCTGAGGGGTCCTGGACCGAGGCTTACGGTGGTTTGGCAGGGTAGGGTTAGGGTTTAGGGCCTGTCAGGGCGTGCTACTACTATTATTATTATTACTATTAGTATTATTACTATTACTACTATTATTATTACTATTATTATTATTACTATTACTATTACTACTACTACTACTACTACTACTACTACTACTGCTACTACTACTACTACCTGCTACTACTACCTGCTACAGGGTATAGAGTTCAGGGGCTATAAAGTCCCTTTGCAGGGGTACATAGGGTTTAGGGTTCAGGGCTTACGGGCCTGTTTTTGGTTGACGGTTTAAGGTTACAATTAAGGCTGCGGGTTGATAGGGGTTCTAAAAGCAAGTGCTTGTAGACGAGCAAGCACCAGCATGAAAGCGACACATTTCCGAGGAATCCAGCTGGACAGTTCAAAGATGAACTACAGTAGTCGCCGCTTTCAGCCACTTTCACCATCACTGCTACCACCACCCCCGCCAATCTCAACCAATTTCATCAAAGCAGCAACAACAGGTGCACAAAGTCGTCAGAAGAATCAAGCGGACGATCAAGAGAGGCAGAAAAGACAATCCGTGAACCCTAAACCAAAAACAGTAAAACCTAAGCCCAAACCCGAAAATGTGACCCATGCCTCATACTAATTTTGCAAGGTGTTGGGGGTGCTAAGGCTCACTGGAATCACCTTAGGTTTAGGGCAACGCCCTCGGAACCCTAAACCTCAAGCTAAACCCTAATAAAACCTAAACTCTGACCAGAACCCTTCTTATTGTATAATTGTTCCAAGTTAGGTATGTCGTTTCATTTTCTCATTCTCAGATTGTAGAATGCAGGCAAGACGCCACTTGCGCGGCCTCGCCAATCTCTTGGGTGATGCTGACCTGCCCAGGCTTCGAGTATGGGGATTAGGTCTGAGTAGGTGCTTAAGGATTTACCTCTTTAGGGCCTTTCCGAAGGTTTTGGTGGGGGGGGGGGGGGTCTTTAATCTCAAGGCTAATTAAGGCTTGGGGTTCAGGATTCCGGGGGCTAAGCCCTACGGGTGGCATCGCAGTGTGTGATCTGAAAAGCTGGCGAGATGTGAACTGGATATATACTGCCCCCACTTAGTGACATATGGGAGTTTCCGAAAATAAGGGTACCTTATTTATCCTGATAATAAAGATCCTACTATTTAGGGTGCTATATTCGGGTCCAGCTATTTTCGGAAACTCCCATATGTTAGGCCAAAATAGTAGCACTACTCTGGTGTGTTGCTCTATGCGGGCAGTAATCGGGATATAAACCGCAAAAACCCGTCAACCCCATTTTGAGCTTCGACGGGGGCTAAGGGTTTATAGGGTCAAGATACCCCCCCAAGATAAACCTGCAACCAAACACCCGAAACCCCGAAAGCCTAAAGCTCGGCAGACTACCCCGAAAGCTCGAATGGCTGGCCAGTGCCTGAGGTTAGGCATCTATTTTTCTAAACAACAGATCCTAACCATAAGACTAGGTATCCCAAAAAGGGGTAGAGTATGAGCCTCTAGGCAAGGAGGTGTTATGTTCCATTTATCCGTATTCTGGGATTGAGGGTGGCGGCAATACCAACGTTCCAACACTCCGGCTTCCACCTTAAGCAAAAGGCCAAACGCCCAGAATGCTGACTTTTAAACCCCTTGTAGCAGCCATATAGAACTCTATGAAACCCCCATGGAACCCTCATGAAACCCTTCTTGTATAGATCCTGGCGGTCCTCATATAAACCCTTCTACGGCACGAAACACCTTTCGAAAACTCTTGTGTAGAGCCCCGAAAACCCTCCAGATCCTCAGGGCTCTGCTCGCCTCGCCATCGAGCCACGGAGCGGTGCCGGCCGGCGCCCCAGCGCTGGAGTCGGGCCTCTCGAAAGATGAGAAGAGGGGGACATGGGAGTGTCCGAACATTAGGGGTACCTATTTTGGGGTCCTTCTGATAAGAATCTACTATATAGGGTATTACATTAGGTACCTATTTGGGATCCTTCTGATAAGGATCTACTATTAGGGTACTATATTAGGTACCTATTTTGGGTCCTTAGAATAAGCATCTACTATTTAGGGTATCATATTAGGCTCCCCTTTCTTCGGAAACTCCCACATCTTCATTGTCCTTTTACTGAGTTGCTACTGAGTACTGCATGGTTTGGCCTGGCCTCACCAGCCAGCCGGGAAGGGGCTTGTAAGACTTGAGTTCCAGCTCGGCAGCCAATTTACCTGAGTTCGAGAGGTACGAAGAATCGGAACACGCCGTGCAGCGTAGATTCTCGACATAACTGTCTCCAAGGGTAACTAGGATCAGGGCTCATGCAGGCTGGGTCGTATTGCAGGGACACCCTGAAAGCTCCTGCAGCCGGACTGCGCATTTCCAGGAAGCCTCTGTCGTGGAGCTGATCGTCCAGACCGTTGTGAAACTCGCGCGGAAGAAAGCCTGGCAGGCACACGGGAGCTAGACCTGAGCTCTGCAACGGCCAAGCTAGCAGACTTCTTAAGCAGTTGCCTGAACCTCAAGGCTCCATCTGAATCCGACTACCTAGCAGCAGGCTGCGACGACGATTGATGAACAAGCAATGGCACAGAGCAGGATGGTATCAATAGTGACGTCAGCCTGCCGCCACGCCGGTGGCAGCCTCACCCACGCCTGACACTCGACTTCACATAAAGCTCCTGTTTACAGTTTACAGGGACAGACTTTGAAACTACTGCAACACAACAACGCAATACTGACAAAGGTCAGGGCACTACGAACTCATTTGCTAGCAGGAAGTTGTACAACAGCTTTATGCATGGATGGCTTGGCTTCGCTGTCTCCTTCTCCGGCGCCCCACACACACGTCCCGAATGCCGCGGCATCACATGTCTCTACCGCAAGACCTCAAGTTAAGAAGGCACTCTTCCAGCACCTGTGCTGAGCACAGAAGGACATCACTCCCAGTTTGCAACAAAAGGCGTCCAGAATCTCCTAGCAATTTGGCAATCTCCCTAAATCTTAGTCTCAGAAAAATGCATGGCCCAGTCTAGAAGATGTCATACACACATTGAGGTACAGTCCACTTCACTATCCCAGAACCCCCCCAGGCTCCTCCGTCAGTCTGATGTCAGCCCGCGACTTGAAGCTCATACCCTAACCCCAAGCCCAAGTCAAAGCCTTAACCCCTAGTTGATTAAACCTTAACCTCCAAACCCCACAATAAGCCCTGTAATGTTTTTGGTCCTGGGTTCGACCCATCCCCCCCACCATAGTCTTTCCCAAGCAAGTGTCACGCAAACTCGATACCGCCCCGCACCGGCAGGGGCCGTGGAGGGTCCTCCAACCAAAACCACACCCGCATTGGTTGGGGAGGAGGGGGCGGCCCAGCCGAAGCAGGATCACATATCATACCAACCCTAGCCCACTTAATCCGCATGCAACCGTAGCCTAAAGAGCCCTTATTCCTTACTAGAACTATAGTGTAATATAATCCCAGAACCCTATATAAACCGTAATATGAACCCTAAAGCCCCGCCTTTCCGGTCGACCACCACAGTCTTCACCTGCCGCTTCCGGGCCTCTCCAAGCCTGCCGACGATTTGGGGGAAATATGTGAGCCTTAATATAAATAGAATAGGGCTCCTTTAAACAATTCCTTTAACGTTTATGATTAGGGTTTTCAATATAGGGGCCATAATAATTGGAATAGGGTTTTGGGGTATATCATACCATAATTATATAATAAGGAACCCCCCCAAGTAGTATTGGTTACTATTCAGGCCCCTACATTAAGGCTGTGGGATCTTAGTGTTTTGGGGCTTATGGTTCTAGAAGGTTTGGGCTTAAGGGTTTTGGGCTTTAAGGTCTTCTGTGAGGATCTGATTCGGATTAACGGACTACTGTCTAAGGCTTGGGATCTTGCCGTTTTGAGCTGGGCTTTGAGGTTCGGGGCTGAGGTGATTTATGGAGAAGATATCAGGTGTCGGGCGAAGGTGCAGCGGTTTAGGATGCCCGAATTTGTTTCAGTATTCAGGGCTTCGGATTGGATTTGCAAAATCAGGATTCGCACACAGGAAAGTGATGGCGGACAGGTCTCGGAACGAACCGCATCAACTTACTCCAATCCGTAATTAGCTTCGCACCTCCAGAGGTAGTAAGCTGTGGAGCACCCAACAACTCCTGCGCCACAGATTACCTTGGACAATAGGGTTTAGGGATTAAGGCACAGATTACCTTGGACAATTGCTGCAGCCAGTGGTTCAAAATTTGAGGGACAGTTGTCAGACCTGTGACATCGTCACAATAACCAGATTCGTCGCAGTAGCCAATACATTGCAATGAAACAACAAACCGAAAGACCCACATAGTTCGTACAGGTGGGTATTCTTCATAGTGTTCATGACCATCCTAACGATACCAGAACTGTCTGGAGTAGTGCTGTGGCCGAAGAGCTCAACAAGTTCTACGCGACTGGCTTGAAGTGCATGCTTCTCCCTTCGTGCGCAGGCTGACTGCTGATAGGAATTTCCACCAAGTAGAGTTACCTTGCTTGAAATGTACCAATACCAATATATCATGATTACATCTATGCAAACTATGTGTGTGTATATATATATATATATATATATACAGCTACATATACATTATTCTCCTACTGCATTTGAATGTCTCTTTGGCTCTCCTCTTGATGACTGCAAATGCCAGATCGGCGATGGAAGAGCAAACGCTTCTTGTGGCTCCTCTGAGCGCACCGTACCTCAAGCCAACATTCCTAGTCCTAGTGTTGAACTTTTTCCAACTCGCAGCCATGATGCAATGCTATGGCCCTGGATGAGAAGTTTTCATGATGCATATAGTTCTTGCAGCTGTGTGGCCACACGCAGTGGTTCGTCAGCACCTCCGTCACCACCTCGCGCAGCGCGCGCGACTCCTGGGTAGGCGAGCGTGCTCAGCAAAGGTAAGTAAAGCCGTCATTCCAAGCAATCTCAGAGAGAGAGAGAGAGACGGAGAGAGAGAGAGAGAGAGAGAGAGACTCTGGCAGACAGATCGCGAGCGGGCGAGAGAGAGTACCACCATACCGTACAACACCCACGCACAGAGACGGAAAATGCACACGCACACCGCGCATAAACACATGCAGATCAACGCAAACAGAATTACCGATGTTTTCAGGTGCTGAAGAGAGACAGTGCAGCCCTGCGCTATGCCTGGCCATGCGATTCCAGCCAAGGATCGGCGATGTCTTGGAAGGAGTCGATGTTGGGGTTTTCCCGTCTGCAAAACCTTGTCAGAGTCAAAGCGCATCACTTTACTGCTTTTGTGGATGAAGCCAGAGCTCTGGTCTTGGCTTTTAGGGTTGAGGGCTCTGCCTAACACTGGTCAAGTGTTTGCAGAAAAGAGCCTGGGGTCCTGCCTGAACGACGTCCGATGAAAAGCCCAGGACAGTGTGGATGGATTTGTCCAAGTTTCGCCGCGGAAGTAAGTAAGAGCACTGAGAGCGGCGGGCTTGCTAATATCACTATTACTGTTAATAGTACTATTACCATTGTTACTATTGTTATTGTTACTTTTCTAGTGCTGACCATCATTACTATTACTATTGGTATTATCATTCTTGTTGTTCTTACTATTACTATCACAGGTATTTATTAGTTTCTACCAATAGTAGCATTAGTATTATTAGATGTACTCTCGTCATGACTATGACTATTGGTAGCATATGGCTTGTTGCTCTATTGTCAATAATCTCCGTACTCGTCTTAGTGTTTTAGTATCGTAATGAATTGTGTTTGTAGCTTTGCCTTTCGCTCTGTTTTTCTCTCAAGCGACTCAGTGCAAACAAAGGCACCACGGTCGAGAGGCCGAGCCGAGGCGGAGAGTGCCGCGGCCATGGCGATACCGAAGGCTCCATGGCGAAGCCAGGGGTTTAGGGTTTAATTAGGCTTTAATTTTAGGGTTCAGGGTTTGGGTGGGGCAAGGCTCTCTTGCTTCAAGTATGGCTCCTTTGAGGTGGTTGGAGAGGGTTTTGCGACCTTCCTTCCACGTTCGCTAGGCCGGTTGGGGGACTAAATTCTTCGGGGCATCGAGAGCTATATCGAGTGCTTCATGACGGGTCACGACAGTGGTGAGTCCGAAAATCGAAGAGAACCCTGATGATACTTCTGGCCTTTGTGAGCCTATTTCTGGCTTGAGGCTCAACGGCCTATTGCAAGGACTGCACGGCGCCCCAGCACCCTCCACTCGGAACCGCAACTCAGGTGCAGTTTCGAGTCCGAGGTCTCCGTATCCTTAGGCCAAGCCACTGAGATCCCAACATGTCTGAGTATCGTTTTCGGTGGCCCTCCTGAACATTACCCAAAGGCTGACCAAAACACATAAATGTAGTGTGTGTGTGTGCGCATGTATGTGAACATATACATAACAAAATATAGCATGATACGTCCTAAACCATAGACCCTCAACTCTAAGCCCTAAACTAAACCCTAAACGCTAAACCACCCAAAAAATCTAAACCCCAAACCCATAAACCCCTAACCCCCAAACCCTACACCCCTAGCCCCAAACCCCTAGTCCTCCAATTGCCCGATTGAGGCCCCGGCTCCGAGAATCTCTTCCTCCCGCTCCTCGGACTCTTGCGATACAAGAAAGAGCTTTCTGGTGGGAAATAAGGGATTAGGGTTTGTGGGGATAGGGGCTTAGGGTCTAGGGGAAGAGGGGTTTGAGGGCTTAGGGTTTAGGGCTTAGGGTTCAGGGTTTTGGGGATTTAGGGGATTCGGGTTTAAAGGTAGAGTGTTGGGGTTCGAGGCTTGGGGTTTAAGGTTTCTGGGGGGATGACTATAAGGCCAAGAAACCAAGTGGATTACCACATGGTTTCGGAAACTAGGGGGATTGCTGCAAGGGTTTGAGGTTTAGGGCAATACGTGGATTGCTCTAAGGGTTTCAGCAACAAGGGGATTCCTATGAACGTTGCGAAAGCTCTTCGATAAGGCTGATTTTCGATCTTTCAGAGAGGTTACTGTAAGGGCTACTATAGTAAAGATCGCACTATGGTTTATATGAGGCTGGAGCCTCATATAAGGGTTAATCTATTGGCTCTCGTAAGAGTTCTCGAAGGGTTTTCGGCGAAAGGGGCGGCAATAGTCCGCGGAACAAAAAGTTCGCGAAATCAGCAACAACAGTGTTGGTGCGGCAGCCACTGCGATGATAATGACAACTCTCGGTAAACCAATAAACAGCAGCGGGGTACTGCGGTTGAGAGTTTAGTCGTAAACAGCGTGCCATTAGACGGGCAATAATGGGCAGGGTTGTTGAACATCCAATCAACATTTGGAAACAACATGTGGATTTAGGGTTGAAGGGTTTCGGGTTTGAGGTTGTTGGGTGCTTAAACTTCTGGGGCTGAAAGCCATAAGGATATAAGGCTTTGGGGTTTTGCGGTTTGGGGAATTAGTCCTCATATCAACCTGGAAGATCCGATTCTGCGGAGAAATCGGTCTCCGGCAATGAAGGCTTGTTTGAAAGCTAGTGTCCTGGGCTTGCTGATGCGCTAAACCCTACCGTGCCCCCAACCCTGGAACCTTAGATGCAAGACCTTCCGTATGTTTTGAAAAAATGACGTCTGTGAGCAGTCCTCGCAGTTCCTGCGAACATGGCCCAAAAGTCCCCGAAGGTCCTGGAAAGAAACACGGCATGGAGCTTCTGCCCGCACTGTGCAAGGTAAAATCAGCGAAATTGGGTTGCATAGGGTAGCCTTGATCTGGCAGTCCAGATGCTTTTGCTAGCGTCTTAAAATTTACTCGGTGGGCGCATCGGGTCTGTGGCTTTCGGACCTACCCAATTGGCTGTAGGCGTTGGGACTTTGGATGTTTGGCGCATCATACCATATAAGATAACATCCTACCATACCATACCGTGTCATATCATATCTTGCACCCTGTTATCGCACGACATAGCAAGGATAGCAAGGGATACCCAAAGAGCCGAATACCCCTTAGCTTAAACTATATAGGGCTTCATATTATGATTTAAGGCTAGATTCCTTAATAAAGGGGTATTCGGCTCACTGGGTATTTCATCAGCACGAGAAGAGCCCGTCCTCACGTGAAGCTTCGGGGCTGAGCTGGAAGAGGCCCACCTGACAGTGGGGTTTAGAGGGAACTCCAGAAAGTTGGAATATGGGTTCATGATAGGATACCCTATAATTTACCATAGAAGGGTTAGGATAATAATCTTCCAACTTTCTGGCTTTTACCTTAGAAGGGGGCATCGTAAGGGTTTTACAAAGGTCTTTTCTAGACCCAAGAGTAACCTGGGAATAAAAAGGGTGCCCTTTTTGGTTTAAAGGGGCTTTACAAGGGAACCTGAACCCTGAAAAAGGGAATAAGGGCCTCCTCTAAGTCCTAATCTTACAGGAGTTTCATAAGGGTTCTATGACTATTTACGGGTTTAGGAATTTGGGTATGGGGGTTAGGATCCAGGGAATCTGGTTTAGGAGGTAGGTATGGACAGTAAGATTAAGGGACTAAGGTTCAGGATTTGAGGGAAGGGGTTGGGATCTATGGGGGATTCTGGGGGTCTAGGGTTTGGTCTACGATTTAGGCTGAGGGCTGGCCAGGGCGACAGGGTGTGCGCAGGATCTCGGAGAGGCTTGGTCGCAAAGATATTTGTATGCCTGAAGAAATGACAATGATGATAACGATGATGGTGGTGATGACCATGATGATGATGGTGATGATGGTGATGACGATGATGGTGATGGTGATGCTAGTGATGATGATGATGATGATGAGCACTATACCTTCTGCCCGTAACAACAATATCAGCCTGTAGTAGTTTGCAACGATCGTGGAAAGTTTGAACAGTAACACGAGTAGTCGCGACAAACACGAAAACCGAGCAAAGGCCTTAAATGAACTGCACAGCAAATCTCATAAACAAAACTTCTGTTCAGTGCAGGCCGTGGCTTCTTTGGATTGCTGGGGATTGAGTAGACAGCATGCACGTGCCAATGTGCGCCCTGCTCAGGAAGTCTGCGCAGTGTCCCCCAAGTTCCCTAAACCATGAACCCTAAATGCGAAGCATACATGCGGTTTTGACGAGTACTTGCCGCAGATCCACCGGATCCCTCAAACGGAAGCGTAGAACAAGGAACGGAAATACGGCTAACAGCAAAGGGAAGGTGGCTTTAGATACAACAGGAGTAACGGTATAGTCAAAGCTCCTCAATTACCGAACGAAGCAATCCAAAAACTTTCCAAAGCCCTGAAGCCCTGCATGCAGACTCATTTGCTGTCGAGCCAAACCTGCCAAGGCACTCTTTACTGCCCACCAGAACCTTTCAATACACCTTGAAGCCGAATCCACGACCGCAAACAGGAATCATGGACTTTAGAACTACAGTACATGTGCCTGCAGCGCAACCCTACAAGGAACCGTCTTCTCTACACCTGAACCTCCGGAGAAGATGTTGCCGGCCTCACAGTCTGGGCTTGTGCCACCTCGGCGGCAGGATGATGTTGGCGATTCGCATTGCCATCTTCATGACCCTGGCCAGTCCTATCATCACCAGCATCATCACCGTCAGACCACATACTCGTAAAAATCAAGTCCTTCTTCATCACCACCAAACTTGCGAGAATCGTGACCAGGAGTGCTTTTGCAAACGTTAACCGCGCTTCCATCGTTCTTGTCCCTATCCAACATGTCAGAACACAACTTGCAGGTATGTGGCAAGACTCTGAAATCAGTCACGTTGGCCCTGCCTCTGCTGTCCTTCGCGCTATGGTAAAGCCCTGTCTTCCTGCTAGTTGCGGCAAGGCAACGTGAGCATGCCAGGGCCGGGGCATTGGGCCTTCAACGTCGCATCGAAAGGCAACCGCATCTTCCCCCCCTGGCTGAACGAGGCCTTTGCCAAGGAGCTTTGTCTAGGGCGGCCGCAGGGACAGGTGTCTTCCACAGCAAAGAAGCAATGATTTATGCAGCGAATGCGACTCCGAAAGAAGTCAGGGGCCAGACGAAATCAATGGCAATGACAACGACCATAACGGTAGCAACTGCAACAACGACAGCAGCAACAGCAATAAACTAATGGCATGATAGAAATATGAACATTAACAACAACAGGACTAACACGATTTGCAAAAAATGCGTACTAAAACTACGAAGAAGTACTGCCGTATTCATGGCAATAACAATGACAGTATTTCCAGTATCAATGACAATGATAAGACTACTGACAATAACAATGATGATAACACCCACAAGAACAACAGTAAACAAATGAGGTACATGCTAGTAATACTAATAATCAACTGACAGCAGTAGTAGTCGCAGTTTCAACAGCAATGATCGCTTGCCAACAATGTTGGGTATACATGTGCGCGACTGCACATACACATACATACATACATACATACATACATACGTACATACGCACATACGCACATACATACATACATACATGCAATCGTCCATGCAGGCATAAATACATGCATCCTTTCAGTCATAATTTCGTTTGTTCTGTCTTTAATGCCCTTCCTTCATTCAGTCGTTCATATGTAGGCATTCATGTTTCCGACACTCTTTTCAACTTTCTTCTCAGTCTCCGTCACTTCGTAGTTGATAAGCCGCAACATGGCTAAGAGGTGCCTGGCCCAGCTGCTCCAGAAGGAAGCCTTTCGCGGAGGTTCAAGGTTCAGAGCTTCATGCTTGAGGGTTTAAAGGTCTGCAGGGTTCCAGGTCATGGCCCAGAAAGGGAATACGGCCCGGCATGGTATGACGCCGCATGCAAGACATTCCCAGAATCTGAAAATTGCTTTCGCCTTGCTTTTGCCGATGTGTGGGTTTGAGTTGCTCTCGCACATGTAGCATCAGTGAAGGCCTTGTGCTTGGTCTCGTGGACGCAGCCCGGCATAGAGTGGGAAACCGCCATGCTTCTGCGAGACAGCTGGAACTTAGGAAACTAAAATACAAGCACGATTAGCTAACACACTAGAGTAACTAGAGTTTGGCTTGGAGGTGGCTTCACAGAATGCAACGGATGATCTGAAACTGTACGGTCCAAGATCAGGTCGGAAGGCTTGCAGCATGTTGTCTGGTTTCTGAGACGTTCCGGGTTTCAAGAAGTGCAGACCTTCCCTTTGGGGACAGCTTCCGGAACGAAGTAAACCCAAACTTGATAGTCGATGGCGACAATCCTAGCCATTCGTTCAGTGGGTTGCAAAGCTCCAGCATTCCAAATCCATCGTGAGATGGCCAGCGGTCATGTATGTGTATACACATTTTCATCTGATAGCTGACCATGCGAAGCTTCACACATGGATACTGTCGACTTCAACACTTCGGCCTACCTGCTGGGCTTGGATCGCAAGGCCCAGAGGTTCGTGCCGTGCACCGCCGGAGTCGACCAAGGTCTCGGCATGAGGAGTTTAGATTTAAGGGTTTTCAGCGGTTGGTAGTGTCTTAGGGCTTCGGGCACCAGCGTCCCAACATTTCCGGTGGAGGTTGTGGATTTAGGTTCCGCTTTCTTGTCCCAACTAGACTAAAATGATGCAGAAGTCCCAACAGTCAACCCTATGTCTAGTTCATGGTCGGGATAGGATTCAACATGTTCTTTTTATTCCTTATTCGGTTCAAGTACCCCAAAAAACTGTAAAATGCTACCCAACTATGACAAAGATGTACCCTAACCGAAAACCCCCGAAGACCCCAAAAGCCTAGACCCTGAACCCTGACGCATCCTCAAAACCCGCGTAGAACCACCCAACACCTCAAGACCCGAAAACCGCCTAATCACACCCCTCCGAAACACCCCAGCACCACACAAATCCTATAGATATCCCAAAAGCAGAAAAGAAAGCTTAAACCCCCTAAAATACAGGCTCCCGAGCCCGAACCCTTAGTTAACTCTGAAGCTGCACTTGCATGGAAAGATGCGAAAAATGGACAAGGCCGGAGGACGGGAGAGCTGTGGGATTTGGGATTTACCGTGGTGGGTTTAGGCTTTTTCAAGTCTTTGCGTAGGATAAAAAATCTTTGCGCTCTTCTTCAAGCACACCTCTTCTAGTCGCCAGTCGTTCAGAAGATCCTGAGACATGATCTTGTGCTCGTAACGTACCACCAGAGGAAGCCCGCTCAACCCTTTCCTCCTACTGCCCAGCCAGGTTTTGCGAAGACCCGGCACTTGGAACGCAGGTGTCGCCGTGAGGCGTGCGAGATCGGAATATGAATCTGCCCCTTTGAATGGACCACAAACATCAGTGTATAATTACACGCTCCCCACTAGGGCACTCCCGTAAAGAAACAGTTTTGGTTTTACTGTCGGAGCGGGCTCAAATTGCTATAATAGCTATATTTCTCGAATTCGAAGTTCATGGGGGAAGGAACCCCGCCATGTCGATCGTGAGCATGATTATCACACCAGGGTCTGGTGTCTGTGTGATCATACCATATTCAGCCGTCTCATGCTTCACCGGCATTGTTTCATAAACTTGGACTACAAACAAGATGGCCCTGCCCTAAGGCCCCAAAGTAGTTCCTTATTGGGGTTCATAATTTTAATCCTATGAGGTAATCCCAGAAAAGGAACTACTTGGGGGCCTATGGGTAAACCCCGTGTCTCACAACATGGGGAGCAGCACAGGTAAGTTGCAGACCGGTATGACCAGGTAGTTCTCGGGCTCTGTGGGATCCTTCAGCTGTCTTTTGAGATAAGGTCATAACACATGTACAGTCGTTTCTTCAGATCTGATTCGTGTAAAGTTAAAGGTCCCCTCTAAGAAGGATCCTTCTATCTGGGCCTCTTTAGCCTTCTTCTCAAGCTGCCGGGCCCCGATCAAGCCCCACAAAGCTCGCGAAACCTTACAGTCAGCCCCAGTGTCTGCGGCTGCTATCCGATATCCGTTACAAATGCCTGAGCCGGGCAAGTCGCCTTCGCATGACTTCAAAACTGACACCACCTTGCAGTGCAGCAGGGCCTGCAAGGCATTTTAACGCCTTGCTCCTCCACCTGTAAACCTGTGATATCCTAGTCCCAGGTCCTACGTCCCACAACCTGAATCCTGAACCCCAAGCTCAAATCACATGCACACCCGGCTGAAAATCAAACCCCCGCCCCCCAATCCTCACAGTCGCCAGGCTCCATCACTGCCTGGTCACGGTTTGGACTTCACAAGGAAGACAGCAAAGTCTAGCGGTTTTGGGGTATTGGCATGGGGTTCTAGCTTTTTCGGTGTACAAGGCCCCAAGGTTTTACAGTCCTTACACGGATCCACGGAAAGGTTGATGCAATGAATCTTGTGCATGGTGAGTTGCCGAAATCTGACATCGGATCTGCACAGCCGGGAAACTATCTTGGCTGTCACTTTGGATTTTGTGCATGACTGGGTTCTTGTTACTGTTAAGGGATTAAATTTCAGGTACCATTATAGGGATCTATAGTAAATAAGACGGTTTCCTTATTGTGGTAACTTAAATTAAAGCCCTTAACAAGAACCCAGATGAAGCGCATTCTGTCAAATCGGCTGCAGCACGGCAGAACACAGCTCTGTAGAACTGGGCTACAGGAGCTGACGCAAAAGTACGCAAAAGGGATAGGCTAGGCATCACCTATACTGCCTATACTACACACATGTCGCTGGTGTCATCAAGATCACAAGACATAGTGTGGATGTCTGTTATTTTCACACTTGGCTTTGGAAGCTGCTCATGACATCCAGGAAACGCAAGAGCCGACACATCAGCGCTAAGATGATACGTAGACTCGGATGCTGGGATTTTGCAAGCAACTTGTGAAATCTTAGAACAAGGCATTGTACCTATAGTAGTAGAATAATATGATACATGGTATAATGGAAGTATCATATTACAAAATCATAATAGTATGGCATACTATAACATAATATAGTGTCACATATTCAGAAAGCTTGCAGGAGCCTCAGGGCTCGTGTGGAAGCCCTGGAAGATGGACCTGCAGCCGCGAGAGACCATGGCCGTCAGGGGCACATCACCTGCCAGCACCGGGGGGTTTTAGGGTTGAGGGCTCAGCACCGAGGGGGGTTTGTTTTTTGAGGGTTTGGGGCTTCGGGGTGTTTAGGCTTAGGGTTTAGGGATTTTTGGTCCGCAGATGTATGAGTCCGAGGGCGCACCGCGGGGTTTAGGGCTTTTAGGGTTTAGAGGGTTCACCCCAAGGCTGTGGGCCTCAGCCTTGACTCCCCAAGTCCCTATTCATGTGAATCTTTGCTGGGGAGATGGGATGGTAGCATACTTGGCATACGGGTAGCTCTCTGAAAGCAGCCTTGTAGTTTGAAAACTAATATATTAATATTCATACTAATACTAATATTAATGCTAATATTAACCTTAATACTAATATTAATATTAATGCTAATACTAATATTAATGCTAATATTAACCTTAATACTAATATTAATATTAATGCTAATACTAATATTAATGCTAATATTAACCTTAATACTAATATTAATATTAATGCTAATACTAATATTAATGCTAATATTAACCTTAATACTAATATTAATAGTAGTTTGGGTGCCCGAAAGCATGTCTGGGAGGTGCAAATGCAAAGCCTGACTCCTTGACTTGGCAACCCTAAATCCTGCGGCATTTGTCAAGAGTGCCGCATTCCTAAGCCCATACTGTAACCCCAAACGCCCCGTCATGAAAGTTCAACCTTCACGCCTGAACAGCAAACGAAAAACCCTGTATTAATTTGTCATATCATACAAGTTGATGTAGGTTCGAATAGAATACAACAGAATACAACACTAATATATTATGCCGTATACCATAAATATGATACCACAAATCTTCAAGCCCTAAACCTGATTCCGGGCGCACCCCGCAATGCAAGGCCAAGTGCGCCACTTCGGTGCTCCTTTGCGTGTCTTCAACTTGTCGGGAATTTTTTGGAACTATACTGTATTGATACTACATAGTACAGAAGCTAAACTTGTAGAAACGGTGTACAGTTTATGATTAAGAAAGCTTGGGCTTTGATGGGGAACCTTGATCTGGCTGTCGTTCTTGAGTGCTTCTAAATCAAGATCGTGCACAACGGGGCTTCTGAGTTTAGGGTTTCTGATGTATGATGCTTAGTATCTTTGCTTCATTTCCCCTTAACGGTGCAGGGCTGAGCACATATGGTGCTCCGGGGTTTGCGTGTTTTGGGGTCTGTGTGCCAGCCTGGGTGCGGTTGTTGGGGGACGGGTTTTTCCGCTTATTATGCAATATATACATATATATATACATATATATACATATCATATATTACAGCATTTATATTCTGTTTTATCATCCCCGTCGCTCTGGGATGGCCAAGCCCAGCAGCCGATGTCAGGACTAAGAAACATGCTTTGCAACCCCCGGAAGGGCTTGCGACCGCGATCAACCTTAACAACCCTCATACACATCTGCGATGAACACCCTACTAGTAAAACTTCCCTATAGATCCCATGTGAACGACTACAAAGACCCGCACCCCAAATCTTAAACCCACACCCTCCTGAAGCCGCCCTCCGCGACGGAGGAGAAGTGGATCGGTGACGATGCCTGGCATCATAAACCCTATAAGCCCTAACCATCCAAGAAATTGGGGGGTTTAGGGTTTAAGGTGTAAAGATCGGGTTTAAAGCTTTAGGGATCATACAGGAACAGGAGTATTGCTGGAATTGAAAGGTTCTGTACGCTTCGGGAATTGCTTAGGGTATACCCAAGGAGATTGTATGCTCGAAGACACTCCTAACGAGCTGTATGGCATTCACGCTCTCAGTCTCCATGCCCTGGTAATCGCAAGACATACCTCATGTCCTCATCCCTTCACCCCCCTAGCTCCTAAACCCCAATCCCTAAATTCTAAGCAGTGAAACTTGCCCGGGCCTCCGATGATGCCGGCCTTTGGGCACCGCTGCTGAAGAATCGCCACGAAGCGCTCTGGGTCAAAGCCGCGGTGCCTCCGACAGAGCTCCCCGGGTGGCTGGGAACTTGTTTCGCCTGCCTCTACTCTCCATTGTAGCTCCGTTTCTGTTTACTCATTTTTATATTTAGGATCGTTTAAGGTCTCCTAAAACAGGGTGCTGCAATGGATACTATAGGCTACAGGGTTTGGGGACTTGCAGGTTGAGTTGTTTAGGGATCGGCCGGGCTCAGCGGTGTCACGTCGGAAGATTCGGGGCCTTGGGTTTGCACGTAAGGTCGACGCATCTCACGGGCCTGGGGTAGCATGTGCATCTGGACGTCATAAGAGTAGTTGCGACGGAAGAACGCCAGATATGACGTATGCCGGCAACATCATCCCAGTGAGCTTGGAGCTGCGGCGACACAGACGACAGCAGCCATGCAGCTAGGCGGCTGATGGCGGCCACCAACGATGAGCACCACGGTGCCCCATTCGGGTCCTGTTCATTCAAAGTGCATGTGCCAGGCATAAGAAGTGCTCAGCTGCAGAGTTGCGTCCCAAGCCCAGCTTCGTATGAGGACAGGCTTCCAGGCTGTTTGAGTAGCTCGAGACTGATATTATGTGCCAAAAACTTGCGCGTGGACATAGCAACTAATGACTACTACACTCCATTCAAAGAGTATCTCCCCTAAACCCTGCACATGAGGGCACCCCCTACTCCAAGTGTGGACTGGCCCTTCGCCCCTGCACCCGCCCGTGCAAGTGCTGCATGCTTGTACACCACAAGGGAGTTTTCGAAAATAAGGGGTACCTCTATTTTCGAGTCCGTAAAGCTTTATAATAAGGATCCTACTACTTAGGGTACTACATTAATTAGGGTCCCCAATTTTCGGAAACCCCCCACACTTCAAGCAGTCTTCACAAGGGTGCCTCTGCGTTTCGGAGCCTAGGATCGGCGCTCGGAATTTCGATTCAAGGCTTCGGGTCCAGACTTTACCGAAACGGGCTGCGATTTGCAGGGGCAGGATGATCTGGACTAGATCAGAATTCGGGTTTTTTTTAAAGATTTAGGGTTTGGGGTTTAGGGTACCAGAAAGAAGCCTTAAAGTCAAAAGAACCTGATCCCAGGTACTTGGAGCAGGCTCAAAGTCTTCTCGCGTTCTAAGCTTCGATGCGGGCTCCCAACCCAAGTCCGGGCCTTCCGGCACTCCGCAGTCGCCGAGTATTTTGGCAAGTTCCGGTCCATCCAACTGGCTTGTGTCCTTTCACTGGGGAGGGGAGCCGCAAGGGCCATGATGTATGGGGCATGCTGCAGCGATTCTACTGCTCTGAGTCCCTGCATAGTGCATGCCCCGTTGCATTTAGACTTGACAAGGAAAGCCGGACTGTACGACCCATGTTAGCTTCCGCTGTCAAGATACGAGAGTCCGGAATTCCCAGACGAATTCTCTCTTCTGCTTGTCCGCTCTTCGGTGGCTTGGCCCCATGCCTAAGTACAAAGTGGCCCATCGTATTGGATTGACTGGTGCTGTTTCAGGGAGCCGGGTTCGGGCTGTC
>CAJNDT010005960.1:147500-252500 GCA_905221615.1 Symbiodinium sp. CCMP2592
GCAAGTAGACCTGTTTGCAACCAGAGGAGCCATCCAGCAGCTTCTTCACCTCGGCGGAGCTGGGAGTACTCCAGGCTTTGTCTCAACAAGACAAGGCTTTATATGGGCGTTTCCGAAAATAGGAGACCCTAACATAGTACCCTAAATAGTAGGATCCTTATTGTAAGTACCCCAAAACAAGGTACCCCAAATTTTCGGAAACTCCCATATTGCTTTGTTCTGAACTTAATCAGTACTACTACAATTCAGTAAGTCAATGCACAAATATACGAAACATATAAAATACAATATGACGTGGACGCTACTACTGCAACGACGGATACCTTCGGAATACCTGTCCCGTTGCTCGACCAGTGGCTGAGCTGAAAGTAGATACGGGCCCTAAACACTAAATCCCTACATAAAGGCGTCTCGGCTTCAAGCGGTTTGGAAGTTTCCCTAGTGGTCCCATTCCGTGATTGCCATTGACCCAGCGCGGCTCTGAAGGAGCCCGCAGCGATCTGGTCCCACCTGTACGCATCGCGAGGGTGCCCGACCATACTGCCCCGCCTTTGGCGGCTGGCTTTGCTTGCGCTTTTTCCACGGGAGTGGCGCCCCCACCGGAATTTTGGTTCAGTGCATGAGCTTTGCGGGACGCTGGCTCATTGTGCTGGGTCACATCCTCCTTCCTGGGAAAGTTTTGGTACAATATTCCTCTGGAACCTTCGTGGCATCGGCGCCGACGGAGGGCGCGCACGAAGGCAAGGACTCTACTACGTGGAGTGATCGCGGGGTGGATTCCCCGCCAGCAGCCTGGAGTGGCGAGAGCGCGAGCCTTACTGGCAGCACACCACTCAGGCAGTACGCTTCCGGCAGCACTGGATACCATGGCCGTTCCCTGGAAATGCCAGTGCGGAACCCAGTGCAAGGGCACTGCCGAGTATTGCTCCAAGTGTGGCTTGCACTGGAGACAATCCTGCTACCCCACGTACACAGCCCATTCTGCTCCCTCGGACAATGGAGGTCGACGGAAAGCCAGGTCGCCCCGATCTCGAGGCGACAATGGCAAGGGCAAAGCGACACGGCCCTTTTCTCCGAGGAGCCGAGGACGTGGCAAAGGTGGACAAGCCGAAGCGAAGGGCAGCGAGGCCGCCACCGGGAAAGGAACAGGGGCCGCTCCATCGGCCCCAGCGACCTACATGTCGCAGCTGCCTGCGGCCCCGAGTGGGCCACAACTTGCGCAGCCGACGGCTCCAACTGCCCAGGATGGGGTCGACAAGTTGCCCCAGACCATCCAGGACATTTTGTCCTCCCTGGCCTCGAGCAAGGCCGAGTTGCCGCCGGAGATCCGCGCAGTCCTCGACGTGCACATGGAGACCAACCACCAGCAGACTACAAAGCAACTCCACCGGCTTGTGGGACAGCAAAGCCGCGCGCAGAAAGAACTCCTAGCGATTCGCAAGAGCAGGAGTCTTTTCGTACAGGAGTGGTCTGCATACCTGGATCAGCTGACACAACTCTTGCAAAAGCAGCTCCTCCAAAAGGAGGCCACTCTGGCATCGATGGCAGAGTCGGAGCAGAGTTGGCAGGAGCAGCTGAGTACAGCCACCAGGGCTATCCGACAGCAGACGTCTACGGCGTCTACAGCAGAGGCGGTTCTGAGCTCCGAGGAGGAACAGGACGCGATGGATGCCGAGGTGGATCTGGATGCGGCTCTGGAAGCTTCCAAGCAGGCTGCTGTGGAGTCCAGTCAGCAAAAGGAGGCGAACCTGATACATGCACTGCAGTCGGCGAGTGCTGCGTCTGCCGTACAGGCGCAGCAGTACCGGGAGCGCACGCCGCGACGGCGCAAATCAGGGGAGAAGGAGATCGAGATCAAGCAAGAGCCAGGGACGGAGGATGCCGGAGGACACGACGGTACGTCGCACCCTGGCAAGGCCCAGTGATATGCCACATGGATGCCACTGGGCCGGAGGCGATTCCCACCATGGCTTTTACAACCGTGGTGGTTGAGAACAACTACGTCTCCAGATGGATGGCTCCCCTCTTGGCTCTGTGTCTGCAGTTCGAGGTGGGAACCAAGACGGAGCACGACCTTGTCCCTCTCGTTTTCGAGTTCTTCGATCCTCGATGCGACTCAGGTGACCAGGCAGACTCAGTTTCAGTTGCTGGCCCTCCCTGCTTGGGTTGCAAGGAGGGGCCGACGCTGGAACTGCGTGCCAGTGAGTGCTATGAGTGCCCGCCTGTACAGCTCATTTTCCGTAGATGGCCGCGGACTGAGCTACCACGACACAGTTGTTTGCAGCAACGGCCCCACCCAGTGCCGTTTCAGGTCAGCCTTTCTGACGGTACCCCGTGCATAGGCAACCGATGGAGGCGAGAACTTTCTCGTTCTGCTGGCCTGCTCCCGTCTCTTTCATGCATACAAGTGTGCCGGCCCTCGCAGGAGGTGCCGTTTGTGGGAGCCGCTACCTTCGGCCCCAGCCTTGCCTCACACCCTGCTTTGCTGCCTGTGCGGTCGCTCGGCACCAGCACGGTCAACACCACGTCGCCTCTGCCTGCCCTCCTCCGGGATTCCAATTCTCAGGAGGTTCTGCATGCTCAGTCGCAGCCTGTGCGGTCGCCGCGGACCAGCACGGCACCTGTCCACCCATTGCCAAACATGCAAGACTGCGTCAGTCACCCTGATGCAGGTCCAGTAAGAGCCCCTGCAGGGGCACATGCGGCATGTATTGAACCTGCTCTGCCCAATCTGCTGGCATACAGCATTGCGGCTCCCGTGCCAGTCGATCCTCCAAGTGTTTACGGGGGAGGCTACACACAGCCCGTGATCCGGATGGGACTTATCACTGAGGCAGATCTCGCCGCGCAAGGGAGGCAGTACACTGTGTTTGAATACCAGAGGCGGCCGCGAGTCCGCAATTTTGGCACAACATGGTCGCTACAGGACCTAGTCGCGGATGCTATCCGTGCTGCCGCAAATCCGATCCGGCATGTGCGCGTGCTTGATCCAGTAATCCCGGGATACCCAGCGCCCCAGCTGGTGCTCACGAGAAGGACGGCTCCGGCAGCGCATAACGCGGTCCCTTGCGACCTCCGTTCCTTCGCGCGCGATGTTGTCACTGCGGAATTTCCGTGATTTCACTGCCTATTCCGGGGGTTGGCAGTGGCTGTGCCTCCATTCTGACCCGGGGCAGCCAGCAGGTCAACAGGCCCAAGCCAATGCTGATCAGGTTGGCACTACGACCACTGCCACAGCGTCTAGGGTTCTACCAGGCGCAACCCCTCAACAACTACTGCAGCTCGCAGCTGAGGAGGAGGCGGTGCCCTACCACCAACCTGGGGCAGGTCTATACCCAGCTTGTGTCGCTTTTCAGCCGGATTTCTTGCGTCAACCTGAAGTTGTGCACAGGCCTCTTGCTGATTTGTGCCTTTTTGCTGGCCTGCAGACTGGGACCGGTTGCCTTGACTTCACGGTGCATGTTGCAGGGGCTGCACCCACTACCCTTCAGGCTTATTCAGACTGGTCCCTTGCTTCCTTCTTCCATGCAGCGATTGGTGCCATACCCGAGCTTCCACAGGCAGTGCAGATGCTTGTTTCTGGGGTTCCTGGGCTCCCAGAGCCACAATTTGTTCTCACGGCCGCGGGGGCAACCAGCCCGGCCGTCCCGGTCGACTTTCGGTTTGTTGGGGGTCCAATAGCGACCGTCTGCGCCACGCAAGCAGACAGCATTGAGCACCTCTTGCAATTCGCCCCGGGCCTCGAAATGTCGGAGCATGTGCAGGAGCTACTCTTGCAACGGGACCTGTTTCTCCAAGATGCGCGGGGCGGTGTCCATACTGCAGTCCCAGGGCAAGCGGCCGATCTTCAGTGGCTTCGTGTCGTCAGTAGGGCGGGTATTATTGGCAGCACTGCAATGATGCCTTCTCCCTTGACTTCCCTGACGTCCACATCAACCACCACCACAGCGATGCAAGGAGAGGCCACCACCGTCCGACTCACACTGACCGGGGCCGGCCTGACGATGACCACGGCAGCAATCCCTTTGCAGCAATTCGATGTGGTGTCTGAGCTTACCACGCTGATTCTTGCAATTACGCGTGCTGGACGACTGCCTGATAATGCTCATGTCGTAATTACTGCAGCTTGGCCCCTGCCGGCGGGTGGACGACATTTCAATATCCCAGTCCTCGTCTACTCCCCTGACGACTACCAGTACATCGTACTGGACCCCTCGGTTGATGGGTCCCAGGTGCACAGCCTTGTGGTGCAAGCCGGCACTATGCCCGAACACGTCCTCTCCCGTAACCAGGAGAATCTTGGCTTCGTGGCCTGGGTCAACGGGGCACCCCAGTCGGCTGTCCGCAGGCCGTTGAGGACCGGAGATTTTGTCCAAATCTTCCCAGGCGACACACGTGTGATATACCCTGTGGGGCACCCGCTGCAGCTCATGGGACATGTCAATAGGCTTCACTGCCTGAGTGCCCCCTTTAGGGTTCCTGCCTTCAATACAATCGCTGCCAGGGCGTCACACGCTGGAGCCAACGCCGAAGTTCGACAAGCCCTCCTCGGTGCCATCGATAGAGCCATGCGAGCCAGGGTT
Source organism: Symbiodinium sp. CCMP2592 (assembly GCA_905221615.1). Taxonomy (NCBI): domain Eukaryota; class Dinophyceae; order Suessiales; family Symbiodiniaceae; genus Symbiodinium; species Symbiodinium sp. CCMP2592. Next base: position 152,084 of record CAJNDT010005960.1, read on the forward strand.
GAACTATACGGACTACCATCCAGGACTCGGCAGAAGGTTGTCTTACTTGAACCAGGGCGTGCACCACACATTGTGTGGCTTGACCTCATGTCTTGTCCCTCGGTCGATGAAGCCGAGCCGCTCCTCCGAGACTTAGGGCTCTTTTCCGACGATGCACGGATACTTGACTCCCGCATCGAGACCTTGGTAGCACAGGTTTTTGTCATTGCACCTCGAGAGGTCCGAGGCATGACGTACACGGTGCCCAACCCCATCTTTTTCGGGGCCCATACTCTCATCCACCTGCCAGCCGATACTAGTCCACCATGGCACCTGTTGCCAGTGCAAGATCAGTACACCTTGGTGCCACCATCTGAGGGCTGGATCGATGGGGCTGGCATCCTAGTCGCGCGACCACAAGGGCAGCGGTCTCTTGCACGCATGGTGCCTTCACTTGCGCAGCGGTAGCTTCCACGGCCGTGCCACTGGCGGAGCCTGCCTCTTCTAGCAGTGAAGTGCGTGCAGTGCCTGCTGCCTCTACTGCGGCCGCACCCATTGACTCTGAGCGCACTTCCTCTGCCGCGTCAAAACCCATGAGTGTCGAGACAGTGCCGTCTTCGGGTGGAACCTCGCTTGCCCAACTGCCGGACTTCCGACAGGCACAGCAACGCAGGTGCCGCCAGGCAGAGGCAAAAGGTTTGGTAAGTACCAACTGCCCATGCGTGGCAGGGCAGGTGCAGTGTGATCCGGACACAGCCGAGCGGTCCGCTCAACCGCATACTGTCCATGAACTTCAGAGCCGAGTCCGGCAACCAGTGGCACACCTGGCGGCAAACATCACAATGGCTCAGACTTCTATTGCCACGCCGTTTGGACGTCGGAGCCTCTCGGCTGCTGCTGGGCGTACTGCTGATAACCTCTCCCCTGTTTGTTCCGTCGATGACCCGGGCAGCAACTCCCTGCGACCGCAGGGCCCCGTCGGTCACCCCGTTCCCCAGCGCATGCCTGTCCATGTTCGACTCGAGGGAGCGATACAGCCACCCGAGCCCAATGGCTCGAAGGACCTCACGGCTCCTACCCTCGAACTGGCTAAGGCAATACCACAGCCACAGCGTGAGGCCAGCCTGCTGTTTGCTGTCCCTGCTGACATCTTGGCACCGACGCTCGCGGCATTTGATCTAAGTCACTGCCACCGGGCCTTGCCAGCATCTCAGTTGCTCCATCCTGCCGCTCGGCAGTTGGTTTACGGTCTCCCTACTTGGGCAGGGGCGAAACTGACTGCATGCATGCTGTTTCTTGATGGCGCCTATGAGAACGGCCGATGCACTTGGGCAGTTGCTGCGGCGGTTGAGTTTCAAGGTACTTGGTTTTGGGCAGGCTACTTCTGTGGGCATGTTGCAGGCTCTCTCAGCCCGCGATCGGCCTTCGAGGGAGAGCTATACGCCCAATTTGTTGCTCATGGCATTGCAGCCCGGCACGCTGTTCCATGCGCCATCTTCTACGACAACACCTCTGCTGCGAGTGTCGCAGTCGCTACAGCTGCTACTACCGCCAGTACGCAGCTAGGCAGTGCTACGGCAGCATTGCGCTTTCTGTCTATGTACAGTCAAGTCCCCATTGCCTACCAGCATGTCAAATCCCACCAGGGGCACGCTGGTAACGAGACGGCTGATAGCATTGCCAAGGCGCTGCTAAAGGAGCGGATTCAACCTTGTCTACCAGCTGATGACACTCTGGATGCGTGCGTGCTTGCAGGCGACTTCGACTGGCTTTGGATACATGCGGCCAGCGCTACTTGCAGCAGCTGGCCCAGCATAGGTCACGACGGGGACAGCGTGCCAATCTGCCCAACACAAGCTGGACCCATTCTCACCACGCCTGCCGCCTGGCAGCCTGTGGTGCCCGAGCCGGCTCTGCCTGCCAAGAAGAGTAAGTGCTCTCTTCGCTGCTTGACATACAACACGCTATCCTGTACCAGCGCGCTACAACGGCGCTGTCTCTCTGAGTTCATGCGCGCCAAAAAGGTCTGTGTTGCAGGTTTACAGGAGTGTCGTCAGACCCTCTCAGGCCCTCAGGTGCATGATGGGATACTGCGATAGGCAACACCTGCACCCGACGGTGGGTTGGGATGTCAGTTGTGGGTTGACTTGCGAGCCCTGCCGTATCGACCTCAGGACTTCCGTGTCATTTTCAGTCAGCCACGGCTACTGGTTGTCCTCCTGCATCATGAAGGTTTCAAGGCTGCCTTCATTGTCGGCCATGCACCGGATTCAACCCAGGATGCACCTACCCGGGAAGACTGGTGGGAGCAACTCGACGCCAGGCTTGACGCCATACCTTCTTATGCTGAGGCGGTGATAGTTGATGCCAATGCCCGCTACAACTCACATGAGTTGCCTGACAACGCTAATGCCGTCTCATTCCAGCAGCTCTGCCGCAAACATTGCCTCCACAGGACAGCTGCACATGACGCCAATGGCAAGGTCCACAAAACATGGCGTTCACCGCAAGGGGTGTGGTCTTGTCTGGACTATATCGCCGTGCCGTTGACCTGCCAGCACACACTGCGTGAGCTCGGGGCGCATGAGATCCTGGACACGCATGCGGGTATCGACCACCAGCCGGTGCTCGCTGAGTTTGTGCTACAGCATCAAAGCCCACCTAAGGCTAGACGGCGCATCGATGCAGACCGGCTGCGCAGCCCTGAAGGGCACAGCATCATCAGGGAGTGCTTTCTCACCCTTCCTGAATGCCCATGGCACCTGTCACCAGACGAGCACTTGCAGGTCATCAATCAGCATATACAGGCCTGCATTGGTCGCCACTTTTCCGGTGCGGGCGCGGTTGGGCGCAAGCCAGGCATTTCAGAACAAACGTTAGAGTTGCTTGCAACCAAAAGAGGGCTGCGCCGTGTTCACCAACGGCGTACACGCCAGCAATGCCGGGCTACCCTCTTTACTTGCTTCCGCGCCTGGAGCCGTGGCGGCGGCCATGGCAGCGCGCCCGACACCTGGGGATATGCCCCACGAGCTTGGGATCAGATGTGTGCCCGCCATATCGCGGATATGCAGCGCATATCTCGCGAGCTCCGTCTTTCTTCTAGCCGGGACGAAGCTGCCTTCTCGCGCGCCATGTTCAAAGAGGCGAGAGGCAAAGGCCCCGCTTGCCTAGCAGCCCTGCTACGGTCCGTGCTTAAAGTTGGACGAAGGTACAAAGCCCCGAGGATTGCTAATGCTATTGTTGATAAGGGGTGTGAGGTCACTGACCCGGCGCACATCCGACGATTGTTCGGGCAGCATTTTGGCGACATTGAAGGCGCTCGGCCGGGCATGCTGAGCGATATGACTCAGCTGCCGTGCGAGGACCGGTCATGCGCCAAAAAAGACATTCACGGCATCCCCTCCTTGCCGGCGCTATCTGCTGCCTTTGCAGCGCTGCAACCTCGACGAGCGGCAGGCATCACGGGAATACCCGCTGAGTTTTACTCGGCGTGTCCCGATCTCGCAGCGATGCACCACCTACCACTGGTGCTAAAAGCTGCCTCCAGACACCAGACCCCCACACTCTGGAGAGGGCTTCTCGCCGTTCCGTTGCCCAAGCCGGGCAAGCCTGGTCACCTCCTCACGGGCTACCGCTCCATCGCATTGATGGAACCCTCCATCAAGGCGGTGGCCAAGGCAGCACGGCCCGAACTCCTACGTGCTTTCGAGCGCATCACGCTCAGCTCCGTTGGTGGTGCTAGAAGCCGTGTTCCGACCGAACTGCCAGAGCTGCTGCAGTTCAACTGCACTTGGAGAGGTTGCGGCGGGATTCTCTTTCCGGATCCGTCGTCTTCGTCGATGGCATCACGGCATTCTACTCCACCTCTAGGGAAGTCCTGTTTGAGCAAGGGATGCCGGCATATCGACAGCGTGTTTCTGAAATGCAGGTTGAGCCCCAGGTCCTCCATCGGTTTCTTAGCCATCTTGATGAGAGAGGTGCCCTCACTCATGCTGGAGTGCCGAGTGCTCTGTGTGACGTGCTCCAATGCTTGTTGAGCAAAACCTGGTTTACCACTGACCCGGGATGTGGGGACATTCAGTGCACTACTCAGGGCACAACGCCAGGAGCCCCGCTTGCAGACCTGCTTTTTCAATATGCGCTGAATAGCGTCTTGGCTGCCCTCACTGAGCATCTCGCCGATGAACAGCTCTCTGCTCAGCTGACCGTTACTGGCCACGACCCGGCACTGTCGGATCCTGTTTCGTGGCTGGATGACGTCGCCGTCCTCTTGCAATCACAGTCGGCCGGCCGTGCGGCTGGCGACGCGGCTCGGGCTACGGCTCTCATCCACCAGTATCTCAGCCTCATCGGCATCGGCCTAAACCTCAGTCAGGGGAAAACTGAAGCCATTGTTGCCTGGCATGGGGCGGGAGCACACGAAGCCCGTCTCCAGGTTATGCAGCGGGCCGCGGGCACCGTCCCCCTGCATGTTCCGGGGCATGCTGGCCTGGTGCTACGCTGCGTCACTCAATACGAGCACTTAGGCAGCCTGCGTACAGCCGGAGGCGATATCGGACCGGCGGTCGAGCACAGGCATCGCGAGGCCCGCAGCGTCTACCGAGCCGTCAAGACCAGGCTTTTGCCCAATCCCAACCTTTCGTTGCGAGAGAGGCAGGCGTTGGTCCATGCTCTTATTTTAAGTCGTTTCCTTCACGGCGCAGGGACGTGGCTCTTCTGCACCAATGATGCGTGGGATGGCTTTGTTTCTCGCTACCTCGGACTCCTCAGAGGGGCGATTCGGCCGCTTCATGGGTGCTCCAGTGGCCGGCTATCGCAGGTCGAGGTGTGTGCCCTCACCAATGCTCTTTTACCTGAGGAAGTCCTTGCTGTTGCCCGTGTGCGATTGCTTGCTTGTGTGGCCAACCAGGCCGGTCTCTTCGCAAAGCGGCAATTTACACAGCATGCAGCCTGGATGCAGCAATTGAGGGCCGACCTCACCCTTGTTGCTGATCGCACCAAAGACCCGGGGCTTGCTCGCTATGCCTCTAGCGACTTGCCAACAGCAGACTGGCTAGACTCTTGGCCTCTTCCCCAGGCTTGTGTCAAGAACCTCCTGGCCCGATTCCGCCGAGGCTGCGTTGCGAGCCGGGAACACTTCGTTGAGTCTGCAATCGCCAAGGCGCAGGCACACGAGCGAGTCATTCAGGCTGGCCTCACTTTTATTCGAGACGTCCGGTGCTCTGCCCGTGAGCTCCGCTACCAGTGCCCGGATTGCCCTGCACTGTTTGCGACGAGAGCTGCGGCCGCAGCTCATCGTTCAAAAGTTCACGGCCACTTGTCAGCGTCCGCGCAGGCATTCGGCACAGCCTGTGAAGTATGCCGGCGTCAATATTGGAGTACAGCGAGACTCGCTGAGCATTTCCGAAAGGCTCCGCATTGCGCGGCTGTGTATCGGGAATCCGATATGGCTGGATCCGTCACGGAAGCCATAGCTGACCGCCGCGTACCCTGTGCACAGCTGGTTGGACCCCAACCTTGGTGGGCTACGATGGCGCACGCTCCCCTAACACCGCTTATTCCATCTCCCGACGCAAACGACCCGCTGCCTAGCCTCTTGGCACTCTCGCCAACACGGCAGCTCCACTCTTTCTTTCAGCTCTTTGCGTGTTCGGTAGAGAAGCATGGCCATGACGGAGTCATGGAAGCGCTTACACGGGTTGTCTCGGGCACGGAACACTGGCGATTGGCCGTTTCCGTTGCCCAAGTTTTGGACCGGGCTGATGAGATGCTCATCTTTCAGGAGGGCAGTCTCGCAGCCGCATACCGGAACGGAGCTTTGCTCTTCGGACCGGCTGAGGCCTTACGCAGTGCTGTAGCACGCGATTGGCCCTTTTTGTGAGCATGCCTTTTGAATTCGCGAGCGCGTCGTCACCGACTCATGCCGCATCGCCAAAAAAATCCCTACATAAACCGCAAACCCTATAAGCCCTACAGTAAAAGCCAAAACGGACTATGGACCCCGGCTCAATAACCCGATGTTGGAATCGCTTCGGTGTTTCCGTTATAGGGTCCTTGTGATGGGGATGCTGCTTGCCTTTGCGGCACAAATCAAAAGTCGGATAGTTTCTGAACTCCTGACAGGACAAGTGACCCAAATTCCGTGTTCTTTATCTGAAAGATCTCCTTTGTAGATCCAACCATGCATGCATCCCCGTATCCGTACCCCCTGCACGCTTCACTGACCCCTTCACGCAAAGCCGTAAACCAACTCCTAGGCTCCAAAACGCTAAAGCCCTAGACACGAACAGCCCCGAACCAGATGGGAGTTTCCGAAAACTGGGGACCCTGATATAGAACCCCTAAATAGTAGGATCCTTATTATAAGGACCCCCACATAAGGTACCCCTAATTTCGGAAACTCTAAACCCTAAACCCTTTATAGAACCCTTATAGATCCCTTTAAAGGAACCCTTTAAAGGAACCCCTAATTGTCGGAAACTCCCAGCTAGAGCCTGAACCTACACATTCTGAACCTCATACGCCTTCAATCCTGGAGTTCTCAACTCCCAAACTCTGAACTCCAGAAAACCTTAGCCCACCTCTAAACCCTAAACTCAAGGCATAGACCCTAAACCCAACCCCTGGGAAGAATCCGAGCCGCTCTTTCTCTCACATCAGATTTGGACCCCCTGGGCACGGAGGGGCCGAAGATGAAGCCTAACGAAGGCCTGGCCGCGAGGGTCTGGCGCAGCTTCCGCGAAACCTCCGGGACTTTCAGGCTTCTAGGGTGTACGTTTGAGGGTTTAGGGTTAAGGGTTTGGAGGTTTGGAGGTTTAGGGGTTTAGCGGTTAGGGTTCATGAGTAGTTATCTAGGTTCCTGAGTAGCCCCTTTCTAGTAAGGGTACCCTTTTTCCTACGACTCTGCTCTGATCGGGAGATCCTAACATGAAAAGGGCAAACGGGTACTACTCCGGCACCTAGTTATAAGTGCAGCTCTTTGTCCCATAATATAGGTTATAAGTATAGTTATCCTACTTATGAACCATACTTATAACTACCCATGAACCTGCAAGTGGGAGTTAGTCTAGGGCTTTAAGCTTGAGGATTTGCCAGGCTTTCAGGGCTCGTAGGGCTTTCGGACATGTGTGTTTTGGAGATTATAGGGCAAACCCTAAACCCTAAACCCTAACACTTACTCACAGGGTCTTACGATACATGGTTTTCAGGATTGTCGTCACTGTTGCTTTTTCGTTCTCGAGAGTTCTCGAAGAAGGCTTGGGCTGAAGGAAGATGATATTTCAAATATAGGGTTCTGGAGAAGAGTATACTACGTCTTGGAACCCTGAGCAATTCCCCGATGTTCTGATATTCGCCAATAAGAGATGGGAGGATCTCCCGATCTGCACTGACAAACATGTCAAAGTTCCCGCGATAGTTTCGCACTGCTCACTTTCAAGTTCTTCGTTTCGGGTTGAAGGGGCCTGGCGCGAGAAAGTTCTGCAAGTTCAAGTCGATACATATACACACATACACGCATTATACATGCATGCATGCATGCATGCAGACATATAGACAGATATAGGCATCCACAGACATGCGTAGACATACATGAACACACATGCATAGGCAGACAGACAGACGGACGGACGGACAGACAGACAGTCGTAGGTGCGAATATCCCTCCATCCATCTGAGTGCGTCCATCCATCCATCCGCCTCCTCTGGGGAGCCCATGGCAGCAACCAGGGAAGGCCGCTTGGAGGCATCAAGGGAAAGCCTTGATTCAGGTTTGGGGCTCTGGGACTTGGGGTTGGGGTGAGGCTTTGGGGTAGTTTAGGCTGTTAGGGCTGCAGGGTTTAGAGGTTCCTGAGCGGGTACTTACATGAAGTTGCTTATCCGAGACTACTGCATGACTTGCTGCAGCTTGCTAGGAAAACAAGCATAACATAACAGCATGCAGCCCAGAGGCAGCAGGAAAAGCCGTGAGCAATTGGCGACCTCATGCAGCACAGGCAAGAGCTCTGCTTGCTCTACTTCTACACGATTCCTCCATGCTGTACTGACAAGCTGCAGGAAACGGTGGCATCCTTCCACTATTCCACTCAGCCCCAAAGCAAAGGCGTACAGGCCTTGGCATAGCCTCCCCAAGCCCACACTCAGGCAAACAAGCAATGTCTTGACCAAGGGAGTACTTCTTTCAACTTTCTAGACTATGCAATGGGTGCGCTGCTGCTCCACCAGGGAGTAGACATGCAGGCTTGAACTACACTTCGTATCAGTGTTGTGATGGTTCTTACTTGGATGCTGATTGGAAGTACCCGTGACCCCCGCCTATGCGAGGTACCTTATGCTTTCGAAAGCACAACAAGAAAGTCAACACAGTCTCGCGCACCCCCCCCGAAAGAAGACCCACAACTTTGAACCTGAAACACCTCTGGACCCGCCCACAATGCTTCAGGACAAATTCCTAAACCTATAAACCTTAAACGCCGTGACCCTAAAACCTAAACCGTAATTAACCCCGACAAAAAAAAAACATCGCTGGGCCTGTGCGAGATCGCAGGCACTGAGGAGGGCGAGGCTGCTCAGGAGGACCTGAAGGCTTCACTTACAGAAAAAGCCAGAAAGTTAAAACATCATTAGCCTCATGCCCTTCAAGTATGTAAAGCACACGGAATGCCAGCATGAATCATCCTAAATGTATGTTCCAACTTTCTTGGGTTCACGATAGGGGGGTTTGGGCATGTTAGGATCCTTATTGTCGGGGCTACAGTTAGAACAAGGAACCCCGTAAGCAATAATGGTGCTACCGGGGTTTTGGTGCTTTTGTTAGGCTTGATTCAACAAGGGCTTCATAAGCTCTCCACAATTACATATGAGGGTTATGCTTTACGAAATGATGTTTGAAGGCTTGCCGGTGACACTGCGATCGAACAAACTCTAACGACCGCATGTCTACTGTCTTACCCGGGCTTCGTTGTTCTGGCCGTTTTGCGGTCATCACCACCACTCAGTCAGTGTTGTTAACTTGTACCACTGTTGATGATATAAATCCTGCATTCCCCATAATAAGGAATTTACCGTAATTCCCATAGTTTAGGTCCATTGAGGTAATGCAGGATTAATATATATCATCAAGCGTATTGTTCTGAGAACGCTTCCTCGACATCCTTTGACATAGCCTCACTGCAAAACGGCTCGGACTGCTGTGGGGCGTCAACGAAAAGGCAGCAGGCAGCTGCCGCACTACCAGCACCCCAAAATCCCCAAAGCCGATACTTTCAGTTGAAATAACACCCTCCGGCCATTTTCCGAAGGTCGAGACCCTGAAAAAATCGACTGCCAATAAAAATCGACCGCATCCCGGGCACGTCATGCGACAGTTCCTGAAGAGAGAAGCCTTGAGCTGAAAGGCAAGTGCCCTGAGAGCAAGCAGAGCGGGATTCTTGATATAGACTACTTGATCACGAGAATAAGCTTTCGGGGCATACTGTCCGTTATTAATTATGACAGCAGTCCGGCGGAATAGCATGACTAGATATTCAGGCTTCTGTACTAGCCCTGAGGGATTGGATTCGTTGCGGAAGGGGCATGGGTTCTTGAAGTTGCCGGGACAATGGATGCTTGATTTGTGCTCTAAGGGTTGAGGATGGTTCAGGTTGAGGGTATTGCATCGAAAGCCTCGAACCCAAAACGGCCCGAGGGTTCAATGTAAACTCCTAGCAAAGGAACCTTTGAACTATGCAACCCAGGGCCTACTGCTTTGTTTCAAAAATATGGGGCAGTATTGTTTAGAATAGGCTTTCGGGATATATTACACTGCATGGATGTAATAAGGATGAACCCCCAAAATAGTATTGGCAATTATTTAGGACTCGAGGCTTTACGTCATCATGATCACCATCATCATCCCCACCAGCGCAGCTCTGTTCAGCTTCTGCTACATAGAGCATTGCCCTCCCTCACCGACATGCAAGTATCAATGCGGCTGCCATCACGAGCACTGCATAGATCAGATTTCAACGAGCTCTAAACAGTGACCTTACTGCATGGCAGCCATGAAGAAGTTGGAAATGTGTTCCATGGTGATTCAGCATGGCGTTGGCGCTCTCAACGGCTACCCTGAAAAGGTACTCTATACCGACTCGTTAGCCTCATCACAAGGCTTAGACATGGATGGGGCATTCGTACCTGCAGCTCAAAAGATCTGTGAAACTTCGAGTTTAAGGGTTTCCCGGAGATGTGGTACTGTGTCCTGAACACCGTACGTACTAAGCCACTAAGCGCTGATAGATCGCGAGGAGGCCGTGGCGTGTGGTCTTCCCTACACTGACGTCCTACGCTGCAGTCGATTCTACCTCGCCTGCGAACCTGCCATCAGGAGATACTTGCTGAAGCCTGAATCCCACATCCCCCCCCTTAAACCCCCGAACCCCGAACCGCCAAACCCAGATTCTAGCCATGAATCGCGAACAAAACCCATGAACCCGAAACCCTGAACCCGAAACCCTAAACCCCAAGCCCTGAACCCGAAACCCTAAACCCTGAGCCCTGAACCCTAAACCCTGAACCCTTCTGAACCCTTTCGACAAGTAGACGCCAGAACCCGGGCCTCAGAGATCTTGCGTCTGGTGGGGCTCCCCCTGCTTGGCTCCATCTCGCTGTCCTTGTCTTGTTTCGGTTTCGGATTTATGGTTCAGGGTTTGGAGTCTAGCGAGTTTGGGATTCAAGGTCTAGGCGGTGTAAAGGTGGGAGTTGAGAGCTGAGGATTTAGAATGTGATATATAGGGCTACTGAAGGGGCTTATCAAGATCTTTAGAGAGCTTTCTATGGGTCTACAAGGTTGGTTCAAGCTACCAGAGTAAGAATTTACAGCACGTGCTTTCTTTGTGTTGGTAACTTCGAGTCATTAAGATATGCGTAACAAGAGTCCGGCAGCAACGTCTTACGAGAGTGGACCTCACAATGACACACACAAGACTAACTGACTCTTGTCTTTATGGGAGAATTTCGCTCAGTCGTTTAGAGTCGAAATACTAGATCGTATGCTAGTGACGACAGACTATATAATACTATATAGTAGCAAAAGATTCGAATATACAAGTAATCGAACAACTTGCCGTTGCATTCGCCACGGTCCTGATGCTACTAGAATGGAAATGTCAAACAGCCAAAGCCGCGAATGATGATCAACACAGTCGATGAGCAAAGCGAAAACAACAAGACACTACGGAGCAAAGTGCAATGACAGTCCGAGTTCGGTTGATGCCACAAGCTGTTAAGGAGCCCCCAAATTTGTATGGATAATTATTTAGGCCCCTACACCATCTACTACAGGTCCCTTATAGACCCTTGGTTCTCTTTCCGCCCTGCAACCCTTGGCGTCTTGGGCAAGTGGCGCTGGATTGGCAGCGGGAGCCCGAAAGCAACCAGATTCGATGCCTGGAAGATTTGGGGTTTAGGAGTCAGTTACGGTTTAGGGTTGAGGGTATAGGGGTATAGGGTTTAGGGGTAACTGATACAGTAGTGTTTTGGGCTCAGTTTAGGGGGGGGTCTCATGGCGGCTCCAACCGCAGTCCCAAACACTACACCCTGAACAAGCCTAACTCCCGGCTATTCTTCAGCAGACCTTTGAGAGCGCTGCACTGCCCAGAAGAGAACCTGCTCGGCGATCCTCTACCTTGAGATCCCCATACCCCTTAATTATGGTGTATTGGGATTTCTGGGTATCTTGCTAACAACTTAGGGAATAAACAGACGCAGCTAATTCCTACGGCACAAGCACAAAATCCTAGCCTCCATTTTACAGTGATTTGCGCCTTTGCAGCCAGATGGTCAGCGCCACGGAAGCAGCTCCCAGTGCAGAGAAGATCGCCGTGCGGAGACTCGAGAAGGAGAGCGGCATGAGAGACTCAAGGCCGTCGAGTTTGCAAAGCTGTGGTGGGGCTGATGACTTATCGAACCCTGAACCCTAAGCTCCCCAACAAGCACAAAACATCCGCAGGACACTAAACCTTACCAGCATCTTCGGCTGAACTCCCGGAAGGGATGTTGACTTCTACCGGCTTCTCGCGATCCATTGCATACTGCCGTTCCTCCATCCCGTGGGTCAAACCTCCGAGCCTCATACCGCCAGGTCAACACAGAATTGTCTGCATGATGATCCTAGCAAGGGCTCTTGCTCCTGCCAAGGAGGAAGCTCGGTGGCAAACCTTCGCCACCGGGAGTCACGAAGTTAGATGGGACACTTGTGCAGCTATCCGACAAAAGTGCTGCCGGGACAGTTCCTAAACCCTAAACCCATTTCAGTCAACGAACATCAATCCGAATCCTGGTCTGAGCCGAGGCTAGGCCGTGTGCGAAACCTTCAAGATCTGAAAATAAAACCAAACTCCCAGACGACGTCCTTGGGACCGACAGAATAAAAATTGCCCGTGCAACCCTGTACCCCTAACAAAGGAAGCCACTGAATTCCAGTCCATGGCCCTCAAGGGCCCAACAGGCACCAAACCCGAAATGTGGACAGTCCTTCCTTTTTTGAGTTGTCAGCAGCAGCTCGCAAGTCTTTCTTTGGGGGGCGGAGTGGGGCCCTGCGGAACCGCTTGGATGTTTGGCATTTGGCTTTTCGAGCTTAGGGTTGAGAGGTCATGCGCCTGGATGGCATGATTGCAGCTAGAATCTAGAATAACAGGAAGAAGCCGCGCATGCTGCACTGCCATTTGTGCTCTTGAGAGAACGGGTGTTGAAACCGACTTCGTCTTTTGAGATGGGGGGAGTGTCCGAAACCATCTTCGGTTTAGCAAGTGCTCTTGGGATCTTACTTGGTGAATTCCCTCGGCTCAGCAAAAGCTTGCAAACAGGTTGAAGGCCACCCACGCAGCTACGAAGGAATAGGTGATTCCGCAATGCCCCAGAGGTGCCCCGCTTTGGACTGGCTTGCTTCAGGGGGCTGTTCGTCGCCCCCGAGACCGAATTGAAGGGTGTTTTGGGGTTTAGGGTTTAAAATTGCTCGGGTTCTTTGGTACGGCCAGGGACCGCCGTTTCACGTGCAAGCACGCTGAAATAGCGCGAGACAGGCAGAGTGGTCATGCGCTTCTAGAAGCTGTGGCATGCGACATACCCTATAAAGTCTTTGAGTGCGTAGATCCGAGAATCAAACATCGAGGTAATCCTTCCCAAAGACTAGACTGCTAGCCGCAAACCTTAAAGTGTAAAATCCTGGCCCCTTTCTTTCAAAAGGGGTCTTGTCTCCCTTTAATAAGAGGACCCTAACCTAAGGATAACATCTTTTCAACAAGCGATCCTAACACTAAACCTCACGAAGTTCCGGAACCTTCCGCTGAAAGTTAGAACCTGCAATGGGGTTTAGGGTCTACTAAATCGGTTTTGAAGGGTCGTTGTGAGGGTTTCATAAAGTTCGATCGGTTGAAGCCTGACATTGTTAACCCATACGAACATGGTTGCTACTCGCGGTTACTGAAAAGGGTTTGAGTATGATAAGCACTGCTAGAGAATAGTCAATATTGCTATGGTTGCTACCGCTACGTCGTTCTTGTTCGCAAGAGGATCGATCTTGCCTGCCCTATGTCTCGCACAGGCGGGTCGATAGAACGTCGCGCGAGGTTTCTCAGAAGCCCTCTTTGCCATCGAACCTTGGCCAAGGACCACTTGGGGGTTGATCAAAATTATGGGCCCTTTGGTCCCTTGATGTCCCTTGAACTATACGGAATATGCTATAATACCAAAAGAGCCCATAATTTTGATCAATGTAAGTGCCTTGCTTGGGCAATCACTATCTGCAAGTACCTCCTAAATTCTATGTGACCTCAGACCCTCACCGCCTCAAGCAACAAAAAGAGGCAGACATCCGAAAGACGGGGATCGAACTCGCTTACACTCTTCGAGCATTACAAGCATTTGCAGGCACACTACCGCTACAGCTACTGCTGCCACGACTACGACTACGACGACGACTACTACTGCGTACTTCTACTTCTACTTCTTCCTGCTTCGGCTGCTCCTGCATACTGCTTCTGCATTATAGGGCTCAAGCATGGACGAGAAGGTCCGCTTGCATCCGCTTTAGGGTTGCGTTAAGGGCCAGTGCGTGAGAAGCAAAACCCACGCAAGACTTTCGGCTTCATGGTCTAAGATTTCAAGCCGAAGCACAACTTGCAAAGTGCGAGTCCTTGACAAAAAGAGCTTATCCTCTGCGCTAGTTGGTAACTCCAACCGAGGAGTACCACGCCCTTTAAGAAAGGAGGCCTGTCAGGAACCTTGAGGCTCCTAAACCCTAAACCCCTAAAGTAAAAGCCAGAAAGTTTGAATATGATTATCCTAAACCCTTTATGGTAAATTATAAGGTATCCTACCCTGAAACCATATTCCAACTTTCTGGAGTTCCCTATACTCATCTTTGCACATAATGCTTACCCGGCCTATACACCCAGGACGTTCATCTTTGCACATGATGCTTACCCGGAAACTTTTATGATCTTTCGTACCTGACCCCAAGGCTCGAAGAGAAGAGCCGGATTTCTGAAGCTGTAGATGCATCCCTGAGAAGCCCGGAAGTCGGATGATATGAGAGCCCAAGGAATCCCCAAAATACTGTTGATGATATAAACCCGGCATTGCCTTAAGGACCCGAAACTATGGGAATTATGGTATATTCCTTATTATGGGTCATGCAGGATTTATATCATCAACCCTAGTATCGGTAATTATGTCAAGGCCCCTGCAATACAGTTTAGGGTTTTAGGTGGAAAGCTGGCTCAGGCAAACTTTGAGGCTAATCGGGGGTCTCCGAAAATAGGGGACCCTAATACAGTACCCTAAATAGTAGGCTCCTTATTACAAGGAACCCAAATACGGTACCCCCTAATTTTCGGAAGCCTCCAATCTTCAAACTCCAGATGTGTAGTCCCGCGCCCTGAGAAGCCCGTCAGGAGGAAGATTGGAAAGTACCTCCCCAGAAGCTCCAATATCCCTTAATCAAGGAATATAGTCCAAAAACCATCTTATAAAGGATCCTACTACAATTTACGGTATATTCCTGACTTAAAGGATCTTACTAGAATTTAAGGTGTATTCCTTAATTAAAGGATCCTACTAGAATTTAAGGTGTATTCCTTAATTAAGGGATATCGGAGTCGCTGGGTCCCAAGGTCTCGAGTTGGCGGCTGGGCGTCGCCAACGGGACAACGCACAGTCCGTGCCCATGACAGCAGAAAACGGGTTTAGGGTTTAGGGTACCCTAAACCCTAAACCCTAAACCCTATAAGAGTGTAGCGGTTTTTGGGGATGGTGGATTGATCATTGTGGATGTAGAAAATCTCTTTCCTCAGCCATTCCTCCGAAACGCCTATTCGGAAGGGGACGCTTGGAAGCAATCAAGGCATGTCATTCTCTACCCCTCTACAGACCAGCAGGTATTGTTTCAGGGCTCCGGGTTGAGGGCTCAGAGTGTATAGTAGTGCAGGATGACACATCCTCATTGCCACGGGGTTCGCATGATGTACCCTACTTGGAGGTTCATGGGTAGTTATAAGTGGGGTTATAAGCCCCCTAATATGGGTTATAACTTTTGTTATCCTGCTTATAACCCCACTTATAACTACCCATGGACCTCCAAGTAAACCCTTAACAAGCCTTAACCTCTCTCTAGGAGGTTCTACTTTCTCCACGGGTCACGACTTGGACTCGATGGACGAGCACCAGTTCCTGAAGCATGCGTTCTACGTCCGCCAACGACACATACAGTGGCACTGGTAAGCGGACGGAGGGAAAGAAGACATCAAGATGTGTGAATATCAAGATGGGTGAATAGTAACAGCGGCGACGGCTCTTCCTCACAGAAAGACGACAACGACTGTGCTGCTGCTGATGCTGCAGCTGCCACTGCCACTACCAGTTCCCGACTGATGAAAGCAACAGTTTGTAGCAATGGGCTCTACTTGCAGACATACATGCATACATACAGTGTTACATACATACACGCATACCGCATGCATACATGCTTGCTTACTTGAATACCTCATCGCTTCAATTACTTGCTGACTTCCCTTCCAGCCTTCCTTACTTGCTTGCTTATTATCTCCTTCCTTCCTTCCTTCTCGTGTCTTTCCTCCCGTCCTTCCGCACTTACTTGTTACTGAAAGCGACCACGACGAGTCGAAACACGACCCCTTACTGTGAAGTCAACGGAGTAATCCCACCCCCAAGTCCTCACAGAATGGACGATGGTGGAGGGCTCAGAACTCCGGAGGCTTAGGATGAAGGTGGCCAACTTGGGGCTTCACGTATAACTATGGTTAAGTTAGTGTCATTACTGTTATGGTTGCTGTTATATTGAGAGAGCTTGAAACGATGGGGTGTGGAGGCGTGAAAGGATGAGAGGCGTTTTCGGCGCAAGACGGATCTGCTGGGGTCTGAGTGCCGACTTCAGGACCTCGGGTCATCACAGAGCCGAACCCAGAGAGCCCAATGCCCCTTAATTAAGGAATATGGCTTAATTTATCTAGGGCTTCATATTATGATTTAAGCTATATTCCTTAACTAAGGGCTATTGGGCTCTCTGGAAAACCAACTTCTATGCCAGATGCCCGATCCGATACCCAATGCATAGCTCGAGGATTTCATGCGCTACCTTTGTTTTGGGCTACATCTACCCGAACCCTAAACCCTAAACCCGAAATCCTAATTCCCAAACCCTAAAGCCTAAACCCGAAATCCTAATCCCCAAACCCTGAACCCGAATCCTCAGAACCTAAACCGGCTCTGCTTCGATTCTCC
Source organism: Symbiodinium sp. CCMP2592 (assembly GCA_905221615.1). Taxonomy (NCBI): domain Eukaryota; class Dinophyceae; order Suessiales; family Symbiodiniaceae; genus Symbiodinium; species Symbiodinium sp. CCMP2592. The sequence continues at coordinate 168,839 of CAJNDT010005960.1, forward strand.
TGTTCATGAGATAAATCCTGCATGACCTTAAGGACCCTAAACTATGGGAATTATGGTCTATTCCTTTTTATGGATAATGCAGGATTTATATCATCAACCGTCGGAGTCGAGACCCCAGAGCCGAGGTCGAAGCCAAGCGGACGTGAGGCGCCCATCAATGCAGGAGCCTCCAAAGCAAGAGAAGCCAGGGAGGCTTTTAGGATTTTAGGCTTTTTGGGGGTTAGGCTTTAGGCTTTAGGATTTTAGGCTTTTTTGGGTTTAGGGCTTAGGCTTTAGGATTTTAGGGTTCTTGGGAGGCTTTGGGGGGAGCTTAGGGCTGTTCAGGCAGAGTAATTAGGATCGGATTGCGGGGGTTCCTTATTATAATTATAGTATAATGGGCCCCCCTAAGCCTATTCTAATTATTAAAGAACCCCTATGAAAATTTCACTAATTCCGGCTCTTTAGACTTGGGGACCCTGAACTCCGGACTCTGAACAGCCTAACTTGACACTCTGGGGCGGTAGCTCCGGTTCAGGATCTCTGATCCCTGAATTTCAGGGACGACATGTCGGTTCAAGTTAAGATCAGCGTTGCAGGACATGTGGGCTCAAGGTGTAAGCTGCGGCTTAGATTACATTAGCAAAGATTTGACAGCCTCATAGGGCTTTACAAAGCCTAAAGCATGCGTCCGACAGCCGCAGGCAGAACCACAAGGTCTCGGACCAATGCTACAGACTAATTACTGGCGCACAGCACCCTAGACCGCTGCAGCTCTGGACGTCCGGCCTCAGCCCCCAACATGGGAAGTTGCTCTGACCGGTTGCTGAAAAGGAGCCACCCAAAGGAATAGCTACACTACTTCTACACCAGAGAAACTGGCATCCTGAACCACAACCTCCAAAATGTGCACCGGGTCTTGGCTGAGGATGGTGTCCAAAACAAAGCTTGTTTAAACACCAGAGCATTTTCAGCTATTGATGTGGGGGTTTCCGAAAATAGGAGACCCTAATATAGTACCCTAAATACTAGGATCCTTATTATAAGAACCCCCAAAATAATGTACCCCTATTTTTCGGAAACTCCCTTGTCACCTCCGGGCTCTCTTATGACAGCCTGCATCGAAGAAGTTGTCGGCGCCGCTGCCGTCGAAGGCGTGCTTGAAGAAGTCCGCCAGGATCAGCCTTCGGTTCAGAAAGCATCGTGGAGATTGAGTTTGGGGTTTAGGGCTTTTTTTAGAGTGTAGTGCACCCTCCTTTGGGTTTAGGGTATAGGGCTTAGGGATTAAGGAATTTCATGAGGTCCATACTACGCTGGCTTGGGGGGATATCTGCAGCCGAGGTTTTGGTTCGGGCTTTGGAGTCGTGGGGGTTCGGTGCCTGCACAGCTTCCAGCAGCGAGCTCGAAATCTTCAAACGGACCCCAGAACCTGAACACCAATACATAGATGGGGCCCTAATAATTAGAATGGGGCTTGGGAGTATGTTATAGTATAACTGTGTGTGTCTATACAAATATATGCATAAACGAATGATTTAGGCTTCTTTTCTCGACCCTGAGACCGAGCGTGCGATCACAAATCAGAAACACAACAGCCCTCTAGACTCTAGCCCAAAGCACCAAAGTCTGAAACCGACATCCTAAAGCCCCAAGACCCCGCTTGAACGAAGCTTCAAGTCCTTAACGTAACCCTTTTATGTCCCATGCCCACGAAACCTCAAATCCCATTGAAAGCCTGAAACCCCAAATCCCAGAAGCCCCCGACCTTAAATCCTGAACCCTAACCCTACACCCCTGAACCCCAAACCCTAATCCATAAAGGCCCTTTATAGGAAACCCTAATCCCTGAAGGCCCTTTATAGAACCCTTACAGATCCCTTTTTTCAGGAATTTTTCTGGGTCCTTTAACGGAAACCCTAATCCCTGAAGGCCCTCTATAGAACCCTTACAGATCCCTTTGAGGAACCCTTCTGGGTCCCTTTAAAGGAAGCCCTAATCCCTAAAGGCCCAAGCGGCCCTAGACGCGGCGAGGCCCCGGCTTCTGCAGCTTGGGCACTCCCCCGAAAGAGTCGACGTAGGTCTCAGGGAACCGAGGCTGAGGGGGGGCACTCTAACGTACTATATACATACTATGTAATCCTATACGAGAAGCATATAATGCAGTATGAATATATATATATATATATATATATATATATATATATATATTACTACAACATATATACGGCGAGTAAAATACAAGCATGGCATGGACCCACTTTTGCAGGACTTGGGCGGAAAATGGAGCTACCGGATTTCCGGCACAGCAACTGTAGTTCAACTATGAGTCTGAGTTTAGGCTTTAGGGTCTAGCTTCATGTTTTTTTTTTTTTTGTGAGGGCCTTTCTGAGTCAAGGTTCAGGGTTTAAAGAATTACAAGCGAAGTCTGCCAAGCCCAAATGGGAGTTTCTGAGAATTAGGGGTACCTTATTTTGGGGGTCCTGTAATAGGGATCCTACCACTTAGGGTACTATACTGGAGTCCCCTATTTCGGAAACCCCCAAATAGTTTAAGGCTGCAGTCGCCGTAGAGGCAACACTCTTGTGGAACATCCTCCTTTTTCATTTTCCGACCACGGCCTTTCCACTTCTTCTGGAGCCGAAAGCCCCCAAACCTTATATCCCAAAACCTCAAAATTGGGCACGTTGCTGGATATCCCAAACCGACCCAAGCAGCGATGTACGGGACTCCGAATCAGAAGTAAAGTCGAAAAAAGGTTTGGAGTACGCGACACTGCAGCGGTGGTGACAACCCCACCAATAGTTAGTCTCCCTTTGTAGAGACCTGGCTCAATCTTTTGCAAACCACACTTCTACAACCGTCATGAAACCTCTTCATGTCCTTCCAAAGCCCTTTAATACATCCTGATAGTATGGCAACACTCTTGGCAGAACCCGTATATAGGGGCCTTAATAATTAGAATAATAGGGTTTTGCGGCCCAGTATGCCATAGTTGTAACAAGGAACCCCGCGAAATAGTATTAGTAATTATTTAGGCCACTGTACTCTAGTGCCCTCATAGTAACCCCCATAGTAACCCTTATAGGACCCCTTTAAAAGGAACCTCAGACTCAGACCCCCGGCAGGATCTAGAAAATAGATCCCCGAACTTGGTGCCCTATACTACTAAGGGTACTTTGTAGGAACCCCCCATTAAGGGATCTACTTTTTGGATCCTCCCGGAATTTTTGGGGAGTACAGGAACCCCGAAAGCAGCGAAGCTGGGACCTTCATCCCCAGGGAGCTTTTGCTCAACTCGGGAATCTTCTCGATGGTCAGGACCTGCAGATGGGGATATAAAACAGCTACTAGATGGTGGCCTTAATAATTCGTATGGGGTTTGGGGGCCTATCAAAAAAAAAGAATAAGGAGGCCCCAGCAAAACAGAGGTAGTTATTAAGGCACCGATACTATGCATGTACACATATCAATAACTGCTGCTCCTACTGCTGGCACAAATGAGACTACTAGCTCCGGTTGTTCTATCGCAACATTGCTAACGTTCGACTGCTGTCTCAGTTGTCATCTCTTACCATAGCCAGCGTCATGGTGGCGATTGTGGGATTCATGTTTACGAACTGCTGCTATCATTCGCACTTCCAGAGTCGCCGGCAAGATGTGACAAGCTGATGCTGGGCTTCCGACAAGAGGTCCCAGAAATCGCGGCACCTGCATTTCACGGAAGCCAGGAGAGGGATCATCGCCTACCCCGTCGGTCGCAAGCTGATGATCGTATTGTCACCAAGCACACACGGGTTGGCCTGGATGTACTTGTCAATGAACATCAGAGACTCAGCGTTTCGGATTACAGCGGCTGGGACTGCAAACCGTTGCATATGCTTCACCACTGACTCACTGACCAATGAATGTTTCAAGAGCAACACGGCGAAAGCGACACATGCCTGCTGCCGGCACAACTGATCGCTCAACAGCGAGCTTTACGTCTGAAAGCTACTATGCCGATGGCACGCTCCGGGTGTCGGGCATTGGGCACGTTGTGGTCGCCAAGATGCACGATGCTTGAGCCCACCCAACCTGGCTAGTCTCATAGTCTCATAGTGTGTGTGGGTGCTTTTGCAAAAGCTTGCCGACAAGTGCTTCCTGCCTCCAACCTTTTGCTGGACATCGGCGAGGATCTTCTGCCTCACCATTCAAACGGAAACAAGACAAAGAGGAGACTCAGTGCACCCTGCAAAGGTCGACTGCCAGTGACAGATCTCCAAACTTCAATGCTGTACCGTCTGGACATATTTCAAAGACGGGAAGAATCAACAGGAGAGTGGGTCGTACTGCGTACACGCCTGCAGTCACACTATGACTCACGATGTAAGTGCTAATGTCAAGGGCTCTTCGAGCGCAAATCTGGCACTCCAGCGTTCGGTTCCCTTTTGGGGTCCTTACTATAGTACGGCACCTATTGCTGAGGGTACCCAAAAAGGGACCCCAATTTTGACAACCACCCATATGAGGGTTCCCTTCTTGCGGCAGCCGACTCAGCTGAGACCCCCGGCATGGCAAAGACGCTCCGAATCGACTTCTGCACCTGGGCTATTCATAGGCGTGATATAGGTGCCTTAATAATTAGCATAGGGTTTTGGGGTATCTTATACTGCAATTTTAAGAAGGAACCCCCAGAATAGTATAGGTATTTATTTAAGCCCCCTTCATTAGGGGCGGTTTCATGGCCAACGCGCTCCCGGGACGATCGTCTCTTGAAGATACCACGGCATAGAGACATCAGAGAGCTTACCCAGTCTCTCCCAGTCTACCACTCTACAGCTTAGTAAGAGTATCCCGCTATAGTCTATAGTCCAAATATCTGTTACCCCAAAAACAAACCTGTTTTCAGCATCAACGCCGCCCTACATGGATGGTTGTCAAAATTATGGTCCCTTTTTGGGTCCCTAGCATAACACGGCACCGATTACGTAGGGCTTATAATTTTGACAACTACCCACATGTACAAGGTGCCTTACAAGTCGAGGCAATGACTCGCTGGTAGCCTTGCCCCGTGTCTGCCAGCTGGTACTGGTGCTCATCGTCGAGGAGGTCCTCCGCTTTCAGGTCCATGGGACATACATAATAGGAGCCTTCATAGTTACCTATACTATTGTACTAGTTATAAGCGGCGTTGTAAGTCCACTAATATGAGCTACAACTATATTTATTGTCTCCTATAAACCCTAGTCATAACTAGCATGAACCACCGAGTGCTGGGTCAATGAACATCTTGTGTGGAACTTCTGAGTACAAGATTCAGGAGTCCTCAGACCTCCAACATAAGAAACCAAAAAGACAAACCTAAATCCTAGTTCAATCCTGATTCACGAGTCCTTAGACTAAGGACCCCTTTCAAACTCTTTGAGGTATGTATGTATATATATATATACACACATATATATGTGTGTATATATACATGTATAACTAAAGATAAACTCCCCTGTGAGAGGCAGATCTGGCCAGGCAGCCAAGATCAACTGGACATCAAGGACTTTGACTTTAGAGCTTCGATTTGGGATTGACTTTATGTAGGGGTTTAAAGCTTCGGAGTGACTTTATGTGGGGTTTTTAAGCTTCGGATTGATTTTTATGTAGGGATTTTGAAGATTCGGAGTGACTGTATGTGGGTTTGTTTTAAGCTTCGGATTGACTTTATGCAGGGTTGTAAAGCTTCGGCTTGACGGTATGTAGGGTTGAGGGTTTGGAGTTTAAGGACTTTGTTCTAGGCTTCTGGTCAGGAGTTTGGTGGAGCGCCTCTTCGGCAATGTGCCAAAGTTGGAACATGTTGTCCAGAACCTGCACGAGAGAAGACGAATGGGCCCATGCTTTATCAAACGTGGTCACATCACGATTCGATCGTGCGTGGCTTTTGTAAAACCTGCAGCTGAGACTACATAACTGGCCACCTGGACAATGTCCCAACGGCACGGCCCAGCAGGAAACCCTGCCTCCCTCCAGAGCGCCATCGACTGCAGCACGAACGTGTACTGACGGCTATGCGGATGGGACAAGCCTCGGAGTCTGAGCCACTGAGCGCCCAAGCACGTCAAGAGCAGTTCTTCGCCACTTGGGTTTGCGGCGTTTTGGGTTTAATATAGGGGCTTAATAATCAAATAGGATTTGTGCCCATTATACTGTAATTAGAATAAGGAACCCCCAAAATTATTAAGGCCCCTGTATTGGAGGTTCAGGGCACAGGGCAACAGCTTCTCAGATTGTCCTGAGCTTCGCGCGCGCCCCGTTGACACCCTCTTCGATGGCCAAGGAATACCTCTCGAGGCAGCTCCACGCGCGAATCACTGGGCATCCCGATTACAAACATACCTACATACCTACATGACTACATGCATACACGATGGCATACATATGTAAAGAAATACATACCTATGTACATACATAAAGCCGCATGCATACATAAGAAACACGACCTAGAACATAGACCTCTTCCCGACTTCCCGGGGCACTTGGGATCTGGCCCTGGGTCGTCCGGGTCGAAAAACTCCTGAAACGCAAGCACGGCTACGGTCGTCGTTCAGAGGGGTTTAGGGCTTAGGGCTTTAGGAGTTTAGGGTTTAGGATAGTCTAGGGTGGTGAAGTTGAATACCTGAAGTTCAGAAGATGAGGCCTAAGGCTTAGGGCCTATAGATCCTGAACCCGACAGACCAAGACCCTTTGCCCGAAACCCACAGCCCGTCACCCTCATAGCGTACTTGTCCGATTTGGGAAGGGAGGCCAAGACCCGCCTAAGGTGGCCGTACTAGTAAGTAGGGTTATAAGTACCCTAATTGGGGTTATATAGGTAATTATAAGTATAGTTACCCTAATTATAACCCCAGATACTAAGTCCCATGACCCTTTAAGTACGGTACTGATTGCCGTATCTACTCGGACATCTAGCTTACATTCCAAGTGATGATGCTTCACAGTAAATACTTAACCCTTCGGTACACAAGGCTTATGGCTTATGGGGTTCACGGTCACGACTGAAACACACCTCTTCAGCACGGGCTTGGGTTGAAATACACCTAAAGGCCTAAACCTTCCGGTGCAGGGTTCATGATCCGAATGCACAGCGTCTTTGTAGAATCCCAAAGCCCCAAAACCCCCCTAAGCCGAGGGCCTGGTATCCTAGGACTCTACTATAGGAGTCTTAGTATTTAGAATAGGGTTTTGGGGCCCATTATACTATATCTATAATGAGGAACCCCCAAGATAGTATTGGCAATTATTTGAGCCCCTATATTACCTGTAGTCTCCATCGCAGTTACTTGTTTGGGATACTTTGCAGGATCCTGAATACAAAAACTGTCAAACCAGCAAAAGCAGCTACAATGGAGTCCTACGGACTGTGGGTAAACTTTTTCCAAAAATCCTAAACCCTAAACCGATCCTTGAGGTATTGGATGAGCTTCGCGCAGGGCTCTCGATTGAACCTGCCAGGTTGGCGCCAATGGAGCACCCACTACCCATTCATCTATGAGCCGGGTCAGGGCTGGGGAAGTGGAGCTTCAGGAAATTAAGGGGTTCTAACGCAGGCTCAAATCAGAACGATCTGTCTCGAAACCCAGGATTCTAGGACCTCCCCATCAACAGAAAGATTATATTCCCTATGCCTTAAACCTCTCTCGGAATTGATAGACCCTGGGCTTTCTGGGCAGGCTTGTTTACAGTTTGCGCTGCAATGGCAGCTGCACTTTTGGGACAGCTTCTGCACCAAGCCTAACAAGTCCCTGCACACCTCAGATAGGTGCTGTGGTCTCCGATGGAGTAGATGCACTGCTCCACCACATCCTGCGCAAGCTTCTTCTCGTGACAATGCCACCGTTTCACTGCTTTCAGACATGCCGCTGGAACTCCACGCGGACAAAGAAAGCAACACAAACTCGGTGCTCTGGAATACTTACCTTTGGTTAGTAGGGAATGGAAGAATGGTAGTAATAGTAGTTATAATTGTACCCCATTCCTCCATTCCCTACTAACCAAAGGTAAGAATAAACAACACGGAGCTCTGGAACCTGCAGTCCACTCTCCATCCTGAAATCCAGAGCCCAAGCCCCATGAGTGTCAAAACTCTGAGCTGAAAAACCTGCAGGTTTGAAAGACAGCCTACCCTAAGGCCCCAAAGTAGTTCTTTTTTTGGGGGTTCATATGTAGAATCATATAAGGTAATCCCAAAAAGGAACTACTTTGGGGCCTATGGGTAGACCCAAAGAAGAGATCAAGCCCGGCGACGCAACCCAGATCTCCTCAACTCCAAACCCCAACACCAGATAAACTACCTCTCGTCTCCATTGTAGTTCCTTTTTTTTGGTTAACCGAAAAAAGGGAACTACAATGGAGACTATAGGTAGATACCGGCTGACCCTCATTTTTGCAGCGATTAACCCCATGGGTCTATTTACCCACGCCCATATCATACTATAGCTGACTTGAAAGATAGTAACCCCACCCCCAGCCTCAGAGAGCTCGTCGCTGGCATCCGCGTCCTCTGAGTCGGAATCTCTGTAGGAGCCTCGACACAGAAGCGCGCTGGGGAAGAGGCGACGACGAACACGACGACCAGCAGCCAACGTAACAGTAGTCGCATAGACTTGTAGATATTCATAGTAGCAATAACAAAGGACGGGTCCCATGTTTCAAGAGCAAACGTAGCAGTACAAGCAGTAAAACAAGAACAGGAGTACCGGTAGTAATCACAACGACAGCAGATGCTGCGTGTAAGGACTCGCGAGTCCCAACCAAGCGCCCGGCGCAGCAAGCTCCAGTTCATGCCGCCTCGTCTCCGGTGCACTACAAGCTCCGTGAAATGAAAGCCGGGCCCTTGAGGCTTTGCATTGATATCGCAATGACAATGAAAGCAGTAACAGTTATAGAAGTAAGATCATCGTAGACATAGAGAGTAGAGATAATCGGAGGCTTATGGAGGCTTCTGGGTCTGGGGCTTTGTCTGAGGTACCCACCGTAGTGTCGTTTTCGTCGCTTCTGCACAGAGCAGTACTTGCTCGCAAGGCTCTTGATGGCAGCCTGTGGGATCTCAAGCCAAGCCAGGGTACATTCCGAATCCCGGTGCCTCGGTTCAATGTAGGGGCCTCAATGATTAGAATAGGGTCTTGGGGGTATATCATTGCACTCATACTATAACTATAATAGGGAACCCCTAAAACCTTATTCTACTTGTTAAGGGCCCTAGATTATTATGCATGGGGGGGGGGGGGGGGCAGGCTCTTTGATTTCACGCCACAGGATCAGTTGTCAAAGCCTGCTATCCCGGAAACCACCAACAGTCGACTGGCGGCCTGTCAAATTCACCAACCGGTCTTAGACGCACCCGAGTGTATCTTCGGGTCTTGATCCCGATGATTCATGCTTTTTTCTTACTGCTCTTGCCATTTGAGTGATCGCTAGCACTGGTTTTGCTACCCAGCTTGAAAACGATCAGGGTTGTGACAGCTACTCAGTAAAGTACTGCGTCTGTGGGTACTGGCCCCCCTCCCTGCAAAAGACTTTGATACCAACAAGCCTTGAAGCGCAGACGTGCCTAAAACCCAAATGGTGAAATAGGAATCTTCACCAAACCATGCTCATCCGACACAGGAACCTTGAAGACCAGACGCGGCGAAACCGAATTTGCCAACCAAAACCAAACTTCAAACATGGGAGGAAGCACGCTTAGACCCGAAAACCCAGATCCTAAACCCCGAAAGCCTTTTCAGAACCCTATAGATCCCTCAAGGGAACCCTCAAAAAAAGTGACCGAAGCGCCAAAGTCCCAAACCACTACAATCGCAAGGCCCAGGACTCAGGATTGAAACTCATCGAAAATCCACCAAAACCCTTTGACTAAGGGCTTAGGGCTCAGGGTTTGGGGTGTGTAGGTGTAGGGTTTAGGAAGCTTAGGGTTTATAGGATGTACGGTTATGGGGTTTAGGGTTCAGGGTTTAGGATAAATGACACCCTTCTAATGTTCTGTAAAACCCCACGTCCAGCTGGGTCCCTCAAAGGCCTCTTTCGCTTTGATCTCACGCTGGATTTGAGGACGGGCTGGGCAGCAGCCGTTGTGTGTTGGCGTTGTGCTAGATGGTTTAAGGCTCAGGCGGTTCAGGGCTTTCAGATGGCTTTTAGGATTTCTTGTATGAGGTGTTTAACGTTCAGCGGCTTTGGGTTTGGGCTTCACAAGTTAAGGGTTTAGGGGCGTAGGAGCTGGGGATTAGGGAGGTAGCATGGGAGGTAGTACTACTGTTTTCAGGATTGCTACTATTACTATTACTATTATTATTATTATTATTACTATTATCATTATTATTATTCTTATTATTATGACTATGATTGTTGTTATTATTATTACGATTCTCATGGGGCATTGCGTCAGAATCGGCTCGCTCCACAGACCAAACCTCAGAACGCCCACGCCACAGGCAGCTGTTGGCAGCTGACCCTCCCAAACCCTAAACCCTAAACCCTAAACCCTAAACCCTGAACCCTAAACCCTGAACCACAGACTCCACAGAAGCAGCGCAATCGTCGAGTCCCCGGCTTTTGCCCTGCCACGGAGGGCTTCGAAAAGTGCACTTGTACGGTCTAGGGTTTAGGATTTAGACTGATGTGTGATTATCTGGGGTGATGTTAAGAATTGCGCTGTACTTGAAACATGGCAGTGGGTAGAGTGTGTGAGAATGCTACATGCAATCCGAATAATCAGCAAGCGACAGTTACAATGACACCACACCAACAGGGCAAATGTGCAAGCAAAGGTGCAGTGCCGCATAAGCGTACACGACAATACTCGCTATTCAATAATGATGCAGCCATGCAAGAGTTGGAACACTGCATCAGTCCTTGCATCCTACGTCCAGTTTTTGCTCTCTTTAAAACCATTATAATGCAATTGCCTACAAGCTGAGAATTCCCGCCCCCCTGCCCCGAGTGAACCGGATGATGAACAAAAGGGATTCACATCCATGATCGCTGTTTAACAGTCTAACCGGAGTACGCCGCCCGGTGCGCGTGCATGTGTGTGTGTGTGTGTGTGTATGTGTCTGTATACATGCACAAGGCTATCACTTGTGACTCCGTACATGCCTTTACAGACGCACACATGTTTATCACGCAAGCTTGCATGCATGCATGCAGGCTTGCATTACATGCATACATACGTGCATACATACATACATACATACGTACGAACATACCGCTGATTATATACGAATGCCCATTCGTGTAAGTGTCGGAAAGTTTAATAGCAGACTGGACAATTGACAATAACGCGCTTTGCGGTGACAGAAGTCGAGTTGTGCTCACGAATCTCAGGTCATTTCAGCGCCTACATGCTGCTATATGCAATTCTGGAGCCGAGTGCTGATAAGGCCCACATAATACGAAGCAACCGGCGACATCATGCTGTTCGCCAAGCATGCAGCCCTCAAATGGTCAAACCCAAGATGTCGAAACTAGAAACACCTTAGTGCGCGAGAGTTGCGGGCAAGTGGACACGACCCAAGCTAAGTGGGCATTCATGGAACATCCGGCTTTCATACATGGGTAGTTGTCAAAATTATGGCCCTGTTTTCGGTACCATAACTACTAGGTGCCGTATTATAATAGGGACCCAAAGCGGGACCACAATTTCGACAACCACCCACATAGGTACCGTACCGGTCTCTCAAAGGATGCAGCCGAAGAGTTGACACTACTCTGTACGCGAGGCCAGGGGATGTACATGGGGGTGGGGAGAAGACCTCGGTGCCACAGGACGAAAGATACCTATATTCTCCATTCTAGTGCCTTTTTCTGGGCTAACCAGTCTTAGATTTAGGATCCTATAAGGTGCCCCAACACGGAGGCTATGGTATAGGCAGGCTTCCGTGTCGGTACCTAGTCACGGCTGCGCGTTAGGGTATGAAATGTAGGGTTTACGGCCTCCATCAAAGCGGCCTTTAGCACTCACCACGCTCGCTCTCCTGCAACCCTGCGCAACACGGTTTGGGGTTTAGGACTCAGGGTAAGTTGTGTTTCATCAACAAATCACCCTGCTTTACAACAAGCTTGTCCAAACGACCGCGCCATTCTGCAGTCCTTGTACGGACTCTTTTATTAGTATTATTATAGTACTAGAATTCGTATTAATATTTCTTGTAACTATTAGTATTAGTAGTATTAGAATTAGAATTAGAAATATTAGAATCATTAGTCTTGCTAGTATTGCTAGCAGTATGAGGATTATTACTTCACAACACTGCAATACGAGAGCAAGCCCTAGAATAGCTGCAGAACTGAGCCCCGAGCCTCACTTGAGATCTCCATCGTGGCAGTCTTGAGCTGCGGATCCTGTAACGGCAATGACGACACTCACGAGACGGACCATTATTCCAATCGTCTAGGGCCATTAATAAAGTTAATGAAGGATTGCATCATCAACAGTGCAACCACTGCAACACTAGAGAATAATATCAGCAGCAATCCCGATCATGAGATAGGCCAGCGCTCTTGTTGCTGACCACCACTGCAAGTCTGATGTGCCTGTACACTGCACGCCGTACGCTGCATAGTCGTGCCTGCCTGCTTGCACGGGGATGAACACACTCAATTTACCAAAGCCTTCTTTGAAAACCTGACCCTCGTATTGAGGCTGTCCCGGAGCTTCGTCGATGAGTGTTGTCGGCCTCTTCGCGCTCTTCAGAGCTAACCGATCAGTATCCTTTGCTTTTGCCGCCTCTGTCTGCTTCTCCGTTTCCTTTGCCTTTGCCGCCTTTGTGTCCTTCGCCCTTTCCTTTGGCTTTGCCGCCTTTGTGTCCTTCGCGCTTTCCTTTGGCTTTGCCGCCTTTGTGTCCTTCTCCCTTCACTTTGGCTTTGCCGCCTTTGTGTCCTTCTCCTTTTCCTTTGCCGCCTTTGCGTGCTTCACCCTTTCCTTGGCATTTGCCGCCTTTGTGTCCTTCTCCCTTTCCCTTGCCTTTGCCGCCTTTGTCTCCTTTTCCTTTTCCTTTACCGGAGCCGAAGTCGGGCTTTCTGGCTTCTCTTTGCGGCCTTGCGACTGCCTTCAGCCTTTGCTGCAGCTCTGCTGAAGGCAGCGAGAGAGCCTCGGAGAGACCACGGTCGGAGCCCTCCGGGGCCAGGTTCAGTGCGTCGAGGCGTTGAAAACCTCTCAGGTTGCGCTCACGGAAGCTTTCTGGGTCCAGGATTCCGCCGCCTTCGAGCAACCTATGCAGCCAGCCGATCATGGTAAAGCATCCGTTGCCGGTCATGTGGATTCTCCCTCCATTAGCAAACTCACCGGACGGCCTCAACTGCTCCGCAAGTAGCTGGTTCCGCTGCATCTTGCGCGTGGCATCGGTTTGCGAGACGCCAAGGAACTCCAACACACTGACATGCGTACAGCAGCCAGGGTCCGTCTCAGCAAGTGTGGCCAGGCCAGAACACTTCTTGCGGGAAGGAGGGCCGGTGCAGACGGATCAAGGACAAAGAGTGCCACAAAGTCGCGTGAGGCCTCTGTCGCACAGGTGTTTTTCAACCGAAGTACCCGGTGTGCCATCTGGTAGTTCGAAAACACCAGAAGGGTGCCCTCGCCAACTGGAACCCGGCAGTTCTGCACCGCAGTAGACGTGCCACTCTTGCGTGTACCTCGGAAGGCCAGTCGCAGGGACTCCGATCCCAATTCATCGATGTTGACCCTGCAATCGCCGTACCCCAACACATCCATGGGCTCGCGGCCACAGAACTCCATGTCACCACCACGAAGAGACGGGTCAACATGGTAGTAGTACAGTACGACGGCAGCGACATTCTCCCTGTGGCCATCGACATGCCAAAGACCGACGTAGTCTGTATCCGAGCTGTCACCAGTATTTCCTGGAACAATTATACGCTGTGCCTTAAACACAACTTGCAGCCGCCGATCATCCAGGAGAAGCTGCGGTCGACGCAGCTTCGCCAACAACGGCAGAGCTGCAGAGAGGACCGGAAGGGCAGCATGCTGGGCAAGGTGTGGATACGCGTGACTTCGCACACCACCCACCAATGATGGAGTGCCAGCTGCAGAAATATCAAACTCGCACGGCACCCACAGGGGACCCTCAGCCGCCTCATGAACGAACTGGTTGGGATCAACGATCATCTGGTAGCGGGGTATCGGCCTGTCGAGCGTTGAGGCTGCGTGCTCATCCAACAGCCGTCTCACCGGCAGCTGTAGACAAGTACTCCAGACATCACTTCGCTCACCTCCCCACTGCCTGGTTCCTACCGGGAGCTTCCAGCAAGGTGCGTGAGGGAAATATCCGAAGGGCTTCAACGGCTCATTTCTGCATGCTTCGTAGGATATGACTTCGCGTTTGGTATAAACCATCCAACAAGGGTCTTCCCCACTGGTCCTGGTCACCCATGTCCGCCACTCCTTAAGAGTCTGGACGGGTTCCAACATGTCGTCAAAGTCCGGGCGAACTTCACCGCCAACGAAGTTTGGAGCACAATACCACCAATAAGGGACCTTTCGGCAAAGCAGGGGTCGACAGTCCCGAAATGTCTGCTTCAGCGTCAGAACTCCTTCTGCATAGACAGGGTCGGACATGGATAGCTCGCGGCCATCCTGGAGCAGAATTCCGGCCTCGCACCCGAGCTCACCTGCGATAAGTTCCAAGAGCATTCCAGCGGTGAACACCTCAGCCTGCAGGCGACGTCGCTTTATCTGGAACAAGACCTCACCACTAAGGCTGTGTCCAAGAATGCCCTGTTCATCCAAGTACACCGTCGATATCTGCTGCCTCGGAACTGGATCTGGGAATCTGAAGCCTTCCATACTGATGCTGCGGTCTTCTTCGTCGTCATCAGCAACCATGTGCCAAACTTCCCCATCCGCGAACTTCGTCATCCTTGCAGACAGGGCCTCTGCGTAGCCGTAACGGTCGTGAGGCTTCATAGTCGAACGAAAGGCACGGCGGACACACTGGCACACAGACTGTCTTGCTGACAAGTCGGCTGCTCACGAAAAGGTTGCTAATGTGCTTGCAAATGCAAGTGAACGTAGGACAACCACGACCACTACCACCACCACCACCACCACCACCACCACCACCACCACCACCACCACCACCACCACCACCACCACGACCACCACCTCCACTACTACCGCTAAATATGACTTCGCACGACTTTGGCGATGCTTGCCACCAATCACTTGGCAATGCTGGCCCATGCCATCCCATGATTATGCCATGATGTTCGTCAGTGGGCTTCTATCAGTATCACGACCATTCGATGAACCTCGGATACCAAGCGTCTTCATCCCCACCCCCACCCAACCCCACCGTACTACGCGTTGCACCCCTGCTGGCTGCATGTGGAGACCAAACTGTTAAACTAAAGGCTCTGAGGGCGACGGTTTAGGGCTTAGGGTCTGATACTCTAGCAAATTCTTGCTTAGACGTGCGCTTGCTGCTAGTCAGCGGACTGAGTCAGCGGAGCAGCAAAGCTTAATTCAGAATCGAGACGATGTCTTTGCCTGGTGCATTGGATGCTTCAGTCGAAATGGATCCACATCTTTGCAAACCAATCCATGGGTCCTGAAGCAGCTGCGTCCCCTTCGGAGATCGGCTGAGGACGTGCCACACCTTGGGGAGAATCATAGGGACGCTTGCGGGGGTAGGGGACCGTAATGCCCACAATAAGGACCTAATAAGGCCTATTGAAGAGAGTATAGTACGCTACCCCCCCTGCACCCTTACTCCCCTCAGGGTCCCTATGAGAGAAGGGGCCACTTTGCATGCTGGTGAATTGTGGTGCTTAAGTGCCCGAGGTTCGCCTTTGAGCTATAAGATGAAATGATAAGACTAATCATACTGATACTAATAATATTCATACTCATGATTTTAATACTAGTAATACTAATAATCCTAATACTAACAAAACTCATACTACTCATATTCATACTAAGTCTAGTAAGACTAAGAATACTGACAAAAGAGTCCATAGAAGGACCTTCTGTTTGAAAAGGATGTTTTCTAGAGTTCAAGCGGCAAGTATCCCTTCCGAATGTTGTTCAGAACAGCCGCAGTGTCGCAGTTCCAGAATGCCTATGCATGCACGCATGCATGACAGGTGCACAAATGAGCGCGTGCCGAGTAACTGGATGCCTTTTAAAAATACGTCAACCTTCAAGCATGCTACACTGCCACATATGTACGGGTTTGCACGAACACTAAAGCCCAAAACCCCAACACCCACAAAGTGCAAACCCCAATCCCGTGGCGCACACCCTGAACCATAAAACCCTCAGAGCCCCAAACCTGCAAACCCAAAAACTGGTCGAGGATATATGAGTAATACATGTGTAATATATATATATATATATATATATATATATAATCGTAACTATAATGTGCTGCCATACAATATAGCACAATATCATTTTTAAGTTAGTAATGTAATATCTTGGGCCAGCACAGATCGCACGGGCGACACGACGTCGAACCTCTCGGCTGAGCGAAAGGCTACGGTTCGAGGACGGCAGTTATGAGAGCTTCCAACTACGGGCGTGAGATGTCGACTTACACTGAGTTGCCGAGCTCATAAGCCCAAACAATTCGGGCTTTCAGTTTTAAGAGGGTTTCATTATCCCAAAAGGTTTAAAGTTTATAAACACTGCTACTAAGTACACTAAGGATCCTACTACATGAAGGCTGAGGGCACGATATAGGCCCTGTGGTTCACCAATCGAAGTGTATCCGGTCCAATGCCCTGCTGAAACATAGCGCGCAGATATTGCACCAGTGCCAAAGACCAAGCCTTACACATGAGAACCTGGTTGAGCTCTGAAACTCTGGAAACAAAGGGTGTAGGAGCTGGTAGGCTCTGGAAGCCTTTGTTAATGTATTTCCTGAAACCTGCGACCGGAACCCCGAAAGCCGCCTCATCGTACGCTACCACCCCTTCCTGATTAATACGCCTCTTCCTGCAGAAAACCTAGATGCTAAGCCCCCTAGCCCTAAACCCCAAACCCTAAAACCCCTAACCGCCAAACCCTAAAACCCCTAATTAAACCCCAAACCCTAAAACCCCTACCCCCCAAAGCCTAAAACCCCTAATCACCAAACCCCTACCTTTGGACCCAAAAACCTTAATATATGAGTCCTTAGAGCCTTAGGGCTAAGCATGATCTCATGACCCCCTCTTCGTCTTCGGCTTCGCTTCTCCGAGGAAGAGGCTCCAAAAGATCGCGAACCTCGGGTTTTCTGGAGTCCTCCGGTTGATGATAGTGATCTATAAGGGTACCTTTAGGGGGCTCCTTTAAGGGATCTATAGTGGGCTTTAAGGTTTAGGGTTTAGGGGAGATAAAGGTTGATGATATGGGAGTTTACGAAAAAAGGGCTACCTTATATTGGGGTCCTTGTAATAAGGATCCTACTATTTAGGGTACTATATGAAGGTCCCCTATTTTGGGAAACTCCCATATAAATCCTGCATGACCCATAATAAGGAACATACCATAATTCCCATAGGTTCGGGTCCTTAAGGTAATGCAGGATTTATATCATCAACAGTCACGCAGGAGGGCCGAACTCTTGTGGAAAGGGGTTTAGGGTTTCTTTTGTTTTTAAGTGTAGAAGGCTTAGGGCTTACAAGGTTTTAGGGTTTGGGGCTTTAGGGTTTGAATGGGGTTTAGGGTTTTCACGTCTAGGGTTTAGGTGGAAAGTACGCTACAAGGCGGAAATAGAAAGCAAGGGCTACCGGTCATGCTGGTCGTAAGTCATACTCATACCGTTATTCACAACAGCAATGACAGGAGTCAAGTTAACAATGAGAGTGGCAATGCTGTTAGTAATCATGACAATCAGCTCAAGAGGGCTGTAGCCGTACTAGCAACACAGACTGATAACACTGACTAGCAGAGAGAACAGGGCAACAGCAGACAAACGAAGCAGCTCATTGCAATCGCAGCCAGTACCAGAGTATCACTGATAGTCAAAGCTACCGCAGTAGTCACAACAATGGGCTCTCCGATCCCGTCCTGGAGGAAATACATCAGCTTCCCATATGAATCGCGCATGCGCTCTGGGTTCAAGATCTTGTACCGCCGTCCTGAACCACTTGGCAAGATACGTACTGTCATCGTCTACATGGCTGCATATACGAATGCAACCCCATCGAGTCAACTGCTAGATGCATACTGCAACGGTTCAAAACCAAGTGGAGCCATCCGATCCTATCTCCAGCACGGTCTGGAAGAAGGCAGACCTGGAAGGGAACCAAGCAGGGTTTAGGGCCGCATGCGCTCGAGTTTACAAAGTTTGGGGGTTGGGAGTTTTAGCGTTTCGAAGCGAGTGTTAGGCTGGGGGTTTGGGCTGTACTATAGGGGCCTTAAAACTTAGAATAGGGTTTTGGGGCCTTGTATACTATAATACTAATAATAATAAGGAGCCCCCAAAATATTACAGATAATTATTTGGGCCCGTATATAAATTTACAGCCATCAGTTTATGAATGCCCCACAGAGCCCTCGGGCGAGAGGTTTCAAGGCGCGTCACAGATCTTCTGACAGGCCTGCGGCATCCGAAAATCCAACACATCTCTCTGAAGAGACTGAGGCCTGCAAGCTCTACTTGGAGGATCTTGGTGGTTCATGGGTAGTTGTAAGAAGAGTGTATACGTCTCCCAATCTGGGTTATAACTGTTATCCTACTTACAAACCCTACTTACAACTACCCATGAACCTCCAAGTAATGCGACACCTGGCAAGTGCTGGTGTAACCTCGGAATGTCAGCAAGTAGACTGTGCAGACCAGCAAATCCAAAACTTTGATGCTAAACGCTGACCCTTAGATCCATGGACCAGTTGAGTAGCTTCTGCACTACCCTCTGCACCTGTGAGTTTCAGAACATAAAAGGACCCACGTTTATTGTAAAGACCGCTAAATGCCATAATATGGATGCCGTAATAGTTCGGTAAAGGGTTTGGGTGAATATTCTGCTACAGGTTGTAATATTGCGAATCAGGGAATATTTCTCCTTATTATTCAACCCTAAACCCTAAACCCTTAAATTTCCCCTCATTCTCAGAAACCCACTTGGTGCTGAAGTCTCGATTCTGCAACAGCTGCTGGCCCTGCTCGTAGTTGTGCGAGACCTTGCCGGGAGCGCCGTCAAATCAAGGGTGTCGGCGTTCAGGTGCGGACGTTGAAGGGCACTTAAAAGGCTTTAAGGTTAGTGGATTCTTATGGATTCTTTTGAGGATGATACCGGGGCTTAGTAACATTTGTATGAGGCTGCGGAGGGGGTGTTATGGGGGTTCTTGTTGGAGGGTCGTCATATATGGCATCCTACTGCTCCTAGTATTCTGCCTCTCCATCTTGTCTGAAAATTCTTTGTGGTTCCACAATCAGAGATTGAGTTGAGGGACTAGGGCTTTGGGTGTCAAGATATGTCAAGGCCCTAATGTCCACTGACCAGGACCAGCCCTGTTGGCCACGCCCCACTTCTGCAAAAAGGGCCTGCATGCCGGTGAGAACGGCACAGAGCTGCTTCATCTGGAGCCTCGGCGGTCATTTAAGCCGAAGTCTTCCTACTGTAGTCGCCCTGCGCGGGTCTATGCAGAGCCTCAATGCAGCTTGCACAAACCGACGCATTTCTGATGTAACGCCTACAAGGCTAGAAAAAATGAACGACGCTCTGAAGAAAACAGATGGCAGCACTGCATTTTCCCGCACTCTCCAACGCTGTGAGAGCCGCAAGCAGGTCGGGGTCAGTGGCAAGAGACACACTCAGCGTCACATTGTCGGCCTTAGGAGTGGATGTCGCTACTTCCGTGTAAGGATCCAGGTGTCAGATTCTCAGATGATGCGAGAAGACTGATACCGGACCTCTGGCTGCTTCAAGTCGGCCTATGCCTTCTTCGAAGCTTGTTGAAAGTTCGACTGGCTTCAGTTCACTACCGTCGATTCTTGTTCAAACATTATGTTGCACTCATCTTACTGAAAGTCTAGGTGGCTCGTCGACGTGGCGATGGTCTTGCAAATCTAGCTATCTATCTATCTATACGTGCATACATATTATAGAGGATATACTACTAGATAATATGATATAACATTGAATAACATCAACACATAATGTGAAAATAAATGCTATACTTTGAAACTATAGTACTATGCTAACAAAACAGTAATACCAAACATGATCACTACAGATGTTACCGTACTACAAAAAATTGAGAATAATGACAATATTAACAAAAATAGAAAGCATGAAACAATGATAACCACAACAATAAATATGTTAAGAATAAGAACAAGAACAACTATGATAATTGGAATAAGACTGAGAATAAGAACTCCAAAACAAAAACACAGACAGATAGACAGAAAGATAGACATGAACAGAATGAATAAACACGCACATGCGCATATGCAGGCCCAGACGACATGCAAAAAGAAATGTCCAGATATGTACATGTACATGTGTACATTATGTACATATGCGCCTAAATTCTAAATGCCTACGTACCTACCCGCACACCCGCCTTTGTACAGACACAGATGGCACGTATGCAAGCAGCCGCATGTACGCCTGCGCCCAGTTGCATTACCCACCTACCACCTACTTGCCTATCTGTTACAAGCCCTGATAAGCGAGCAGACATGACGTCAAACCAGCGGCTTTCTGACCATACATCGCGAAACCATGTGCCAGCATTGACATCGTACTGACCAGCTCTGTCCACGGCAGTGATCTTGCTGTCATGTTCGTTCATCATCAAGGTCGTCGTTGTGATTCGAGTTGCTGCTGCCCTTACAATTGTAAATGCTGCATGCTGTCATTTGTGATCTCGAGCTTGCTGTTGTTGCTGCTGTTGCTGATGCTGATGCTGATGCTGGTGCTATTGTTGTTGTTGTTGTGGTGGTGGTGGTGGTGGGTGCTGATTTTGCTGGTGTTGTTGTCGCATGTTGTCGCTGTTGCTGTTGCTGTAGCTATTAGTGCTGTTGTCGGTGTCGGTATCTGTTGCTGTTGTTCTATGTTGTGGTTGTTGTTGTTGCTTACTAGGACTATTGTTCTTGTCGCCGCAAGTGTGTCGCCCATTTGTGCGTTAGTGTCTCTTCCGTACTGGCTTCTTGCCGAGCATCCCCTTGCTCTCGCTTGAACCTGCAAGCGAAGAGCTCTTCGACTTGAGGCTCAGTTTTGTCTACCATCGGTGCCAAGCAGTTTTGGAAGGGCATGGCGCTCTATAGGCCTTTATGTGAATTTCAGCCCCCTGTTGATGGGTTTATAGGGTTTCATAGTTCATGGGCTTTCTTTTTCCATGCGGGCTTCCTTAAACACCCATACCAACCTCATGGACAGCAGGCGCCCCCATAATAGTGCTATATTGGCTTTGACAATTACCTTACACAGCACAGCAAGAACATACTGTAAGGGAACCAAAGGTGCTCTGTGAGGGCTCCTGTGCAGCATCCTCATTAGCACGTCAACTTTGCGGGACATTGCCCTAGAGTGAGTGCAGCACTGCCATTCCCATTCAAACACGAATTGCGGATCCATGCGTTCGGCCGTGTGGGAAACCGAAACCCCAATCACCATCCCAACTCGTAAATCCCGGAACCCCTCTACAACTCTGTAGACTAGAGAACCTCACAACCCAGTTCAGACATATTATGCTGCAAACCATCAACTCCCCGCCAAGCCCCCCCAAAATGTGCGAGTTCCACCTCGCCCTGGTGGCGAACCATTCCTGTAGCCTGCGGGCTGCTTGCCGGCGGCGTTCCCTGGTTGGGCCGGGAAAGGGTTATCGTAATATATTGGTAAAGTTTTTGTTTATCGTTTTTTGTATATTAGGGATGAAGGCGTCAGGGCTTCAAGATAGGCGAACCTGACGAATCTGCGGAGTAACCCGTCAAGCCTCGAGGCAACATCGCATCTCTGCCACCGAGACTGTCTAGTATTTCTCAGTATGTTTCCAGTAGTTATGGTATAATGTCGTATCTTGTCGTATCGCATACTGTAATATACTAAAGTAATATAGTATGTTATGAGCCTGTTGCCGTACTGTTACTCACGTTTCTACCGGTAGCATCTCGGTATCAATCAAGAATGGGATAGTAAGTTCTGTTCACTCTTCACGCATTCCCACCCTGGTAACCATCACCAAATTGACCTGTGTTGCTGATGTGGCTCTTACAGTACAGATAAATTCGCTACGAATTACCACTTGTCGCACTACTGCCGATATTCAACCTAGTCCGAAAGCATCAGAGAGCGTCCTATTGGAAGACAAGTGACTGAGGAAGAAGGCAGGATGAGAAAGATGCACTACCGAGAAAGACTAGCGCTACAATTCACCCACCTGCTCCCTTGCAAATGCACGTTGCATCAATGGGTGCCCTGAAACTGTAAGTAGAAGTGTTCAAGAACCTGAAATCCAACGAGAGTACCAGGTGCTTGTGTACACAACTCAATTCCCGGGAAATCTCAGGGTCTTCTGCGCAGGGCTGCCGGGCATTACGTCGATTGTAGGGCTTGGAGTCAACACTGAACTCAACGACAACATCTTGAGGACAGCTGTGCAAGCGCAATTACCGTTGATCGCACGGAATTGCTCTACCTGAACTTATCAAATTGGCACCGCTATGATATGGTGCTTATTGCGAAATCTGGGCACCGGCCTGGGTTCGACGTAAGATCTCTTCAGGCTGTCCAGGCGTTGGCTTTGCTCCTGTGGGTTTCGAACTCCTACTTGTCGGGTATCATGGGGAACTAAAGGTTAACCTTGTTGGCTATGTAGGGGTTATATGGGGACTATACTACCCACAAAAGGCTAAAGGTTACCTGCTCTACGACTAGGAACTTTAAGGCTGTCGGGGTTTGAGGCTTTAGGCTTCGAGTTTAGGGCGTTTGGGGCTTGGGGGTCAGGGGTTCATGGTTGTAGGGTTTAAAAGTCCTTGAGCTTATAGGGAATAGAGAATAGGATTCAGGGTTCAGGGTTTAGGGATGCTACAGGGATGAGGGTAACCGGGTGAAAGAGGGGATGTTGTGACCAGTGCTGACGGAAACCAGACCGTATTCGTCACTGGGTGTGGAGGCTTTGTTGTCAGGCAAGAATGCAAACCTGCCGTGGTTAGGAGGTGCAGCTTTTCTTGGGCCTCACAACTCAGCGACGACGATAGCGCATGGTGAGCGGCACACCCGGCGAAGTATATGTGTCCAGCAAGGTAGCTGCCCATCTAGCAAAGCTGAGCCACACTGTATCTTAACCACCCGAATGACCAAAGGAAAGGGGGGTCACACTTCAGCAATCCTACTTGGAGGGTCATGGGTAGATAGAAGTAGCGTCATAAGTAGGACATCTATAGTCATAATCTCAGTTATCGCTACCCATGAACTTAGGGGCCCATAATACGATAATTATAATAGGGCCCCCAAAATAGCTTTGGTAATTTTTGGCCGCTACACTAAACCCTCATCATTGCCCTTATAGTAGCCCTTCCAGACCCCTTTAAAGGATCCCTATTATGAGTAGAGCCCTTATAGATCCCATAACGGGACCGTATAAGCCCCTCTATAGTATCTCCATATATTCGCCCTTCTAGTCACTTGTAGTCATCCATACAGGCCCCTTCAAACGCAACCCCTATAAAGATCCCGAAAAAGGGACCTTACACACACTACTTGGTCTGGCCTCCGCGTGGAGAGAGGCGAGGCCCTCGGGCAGTGGGGGCACCGGCGTGCCGCGGAGGAGCTCTTGGAATTCGCCCCTCGCGAGCCTTGGCTAGGATCGGGGTTTAGGGTTTAGGGTTTAGGCTAGGGTCTAGGGTTTGGGGGGGGTCAGCTTAAAGCTGCGTCGTGATAGGCGTAATTGGGTTTCAACCAAGGGGGCTTAATGACTAGTTAATAGAGGTTTGGGAAGTTTGGGGGCAACTGTACCAGAAACGAGAAGGGCATCCTCTGGCTGTTTATTCCGGCACCTGTAATGGCCTGGTTTGATTAGCTGAATTAGTTTAGGGTTTTGGGGTTCGGAGTAAGGGGCTAGGCTTTGCAGTGAGGCTTAATTAGGATGAAAGCTTTGTTCAGGCATGGCCTACAAGGTTTAGGATTGGGTGGCCGAGGGCTTGTGCGTGACCTGGTCTCTGACTCCACATCACGCCACCAGAATCAGCTGGAATGATACAGGCGAGCGTCGAGGAAACCCATGTCGCAAATCCTCGAGATCCTGTGTATAGAGCGTAGAGTCATGTCTCCGTCTGCATAGTCAGCTTCGGTAGTTGCTTTAGAATGTTTCCTAGCAGTAGCCAGTTCACATATTCAGCTGTGAAAACATTAGTACCGGCAACGTCACCACTACTAACAGAAGCCGCTGCAACTGCAACAACGGCACTATCGACAGTGACGACGACGTCCAGAACAAACCACACAGTGGACTTCTTCCCAACTGATGCTCGTCGATTCGGATACCAGGCCCAGGCCTGACCGACCGAAAGGAAAGCTGGGGGTTGCAGCAAGTCTCAATTTCCCAATGGCCCTGGTGTCCTCCGCTTCGTTCACGGCGGATGCGCCGGAGCCTCTGGCATGAAACGAGGGATTCTCAGGGAATTTCAGGTGCAACATGATGGGACTTCCAAGCGAAATTTGACCTGGTCTTGGTTGCACAAGCCAAGCGCTGCAAGTGGCACCAGTGATGAAGGATATTGGATGGGAAAGCGTGATGCCGAAGCATGTGCAAAGAAATGATACCCTACGGTAGCGCCTTTCTCGAAGTGCGAGTCCCCAACTCGAAATCGAATCCCGGGAGCCCGGCTGCTGCTTTGGCGTCTCCGGCGAGGATTCCGATCTTTGCCTTCAGAGATGGTACTGTGCTGTGGCAGTAGTAGAGGTAGTAGTAGCAGTGGTCGTCGTTGTAGCACACCCCGAAGTAGAGGTAGAAGCAGAAGTAGCAATAGCAGTAGCAGTAGCAGGGGGTGTAGTAGTAGTCGTCGTCGTTGTAGTACAGAGCAGTAGTAGTAGTAGTAGTAGTAGTAGTAGTAGTAGTAGTCGTAGTAGTAGTAGTAGTAGGAGGAGGAGTAGTAGTAGTGGTAGTGGTAGTGGTAGTGGTAGTGGTAGTGGTAGTGGTAGTGGTAGTGGTAGTGGTAGTGGTAGTGGTAGTGGTAGTGGTAGTGGTAGTGGTAGTGGTAGTGGTAGTGGTAGTGGTAGTGGTAGTGGTAGTGGTAGTGGTAGTAGGTAGTGGTAGTAGTAGTAGTAGTAGTAGTAGTAGTAGTAGTAGTAGTAGTAGTAGTAGTAGTAGTAGTAGTAGTAGTAGTAGTAGTAGTAGTAGTAGTAGTAGTAGTAGTAGTAGTAGTAGTAGTAGTAGTAGTAGTAGTAGTAGTAGTAGTAGTAGTAGTAGTAGTAGTAGTAGTAGTAGTAGTAGTAGTAGTAGTAGTAGTAGTAGTAGTAGTAGTAGTAGTAGTAGTAGTAGTAGTAGTAGTAGTAGTAGTAGTAGTAGTAGTAGTAGTAGTAGTAGTAGTAGTAGTAGTAGTAGTAGTAGTAGTAGTAGTAGTAGTAGTAGTGGTAATAGTGGTAGTAGTAGTAGTAGTGGTAGTAGTACTGGTAGTAGGAGTAGTAGCAGTAGTAGTAGTAGTAGTAGTAGGAGGAGTAGTAGTAGTAGTAGTAGTAGTACTTAATGTGCTGCTCCTGATATATGTTATCTAGCTTTTGTTACGCCCAGAATCAAAACCCAAAACCCTAAACCCCTAAACCCTATGCACTACTTCTCCTACGTTCAGTTCTGCCTCAACTCGCGGTCGCTGCTGGCCACGACCACCAGGCGCTTGGGCGAAAGGCGCCTCGCCAGTCTCGACTAAAGAACACGCAGAAGTATCACCCAAACTGTGCCAGCAGTATGAATTATATATTCTATTATATTTGTATATTACTTTATTATGATGCTAGGGCTCAGAACACGTCCCAACAGCGGGACGATCGCTGTAGCCCCAGTACCCTAGGTACGCTGGAGACGAAGTCTCCGCCAGGACACCGTCTTGAAAGGAGACGCAGGTCCAGGGCCCGTGCCGCCATCAAAGCTGGCCGACCCGTGAGCCGAGCCTCCACACTGCGCTTGGCCTTCCACCACGCCACTTCGCTGGCTTATCGGACCACTCTGCTTCGCCGCATGGGACGAGGGCAGAAACCATGGCCGAAAGCAAAGGCCGGGCAAGCAGGCTGGGACGATTCAGAAAGCTGGCACTATTGGCGTGGGGGATTCTCGCCCTCTGCTGGTCAAGAACCGTGGAAGGACCGTCCGAGACCGCGATCTGGTGCCCGCTTCCCTGGCTTCGACGATGTGGTGGTGCCGTCCACAGGGGCTGCCGCCCCGAGCCGGGGTGCCCCCGTCATCACCGTGGAGGACGACGACACTCTGGTCGGTGCTGTGCAAAACGCACTCAACGGGGCTCGCAAGGCCGAGCAAAGGGTGGCGAAGCTCAAAGCACAGACGGCCACCGCACAGTCAAAGTGGCAGTATTTCGAGGCCCAGTCCAAGATGAACTTCCAGAAGGAATGGGAGCGGTTCGTGGCGCTCAAGGACAGACTGGCCAGGGAGACCGCCGAGGCAGAACAAGCGCAGGCCGTTGCCCGGCAGACGGTCCGAAGGACCATCAATCAAGGGCCCGCACCGATGGCCGTGGAGCCCAGCCAGACGGACCAGCTTTTCGCTTCGTGGCTGCAGGAGGAGGATTCGCACCTTACGGCGGTTTTGCACAGATGCCTTGGGGGCAGCCCGAGTGCCCGTACTCCGTCCAGGATGCGCACAAGCACACCCCACACTCCTGCTTTCCCAGGTGCTGTGCCGAGTCAGTATGCTACGACGGTGGACCGGGATCCCTACTTGGTCTCGCCAGGCATGGGGCACATGCCCATGGGAAGTGGCCCCTCGACGACAGCTGGAACCGAAGAGGTGGGTTTGGCTCCTACCGGACCACCGATCCTGACGGGACACGGGCCAACCGTAGCGCCCCTTGTTTTCCCTGGCCATCCGGAACCTTCAGCTGGTGTGCACACGATGACGAGTGGGCTGGCTTCTGGACTGCCGCCAGGTGCCCCTGTAGCGGGCCACGCGGCTGCCTTCCCAGGCCCACACGAGATGATGCGGGGCGCGGGCGGAGCTGGCCCCCCGCCTGGTTTGGCTCCCGTTGCCGCCGGGGAAGGCGAGATGACCTACGGCCCCAGCCCAGGAAACGGGGAGCGCCTCCGAAGACGCAGGGCCATGGAACCCTTTGGCGCGCCGCCCTCACACCACACAGGCAACGACGAAGGGGCAGGCCGCGTGGACGAAAGAGGTGGCCCTGGCAGCATCAACTTCCTGGACGACGATACACAGGGCGAGGACTAACCCTGAGTAGGTCTCTGCCGATTGTGCAGCGGCTTGCCGGACCTCACCTTTGCGAGCTGGGAGGGCCAAGCGACTGTGGGACTTCAGTGGGGAAGTCCCCTTTCGCTTCGTTCCCCCTCGGTCGTTGCACTGGTGAGGACTTGCATGCCACTGCAAATCTGGCACCGGGACAGTTTCACTACCAGACCCGTAGCTGTACAGTTTTGGCCGTTGTAAGGCGGTGTGTGCAGTGGACTTGTCTTTGCGAGGTCACCCCTCTCCGGACGCCTCACCAGGGGCCTGCTGGCCCCCCTTCCGGGTCTTCAATTTCCTCCTGTCCTGGTCCTATCTCAGGTGCCTTCGAACTTCCTGGGGCTGGCGGGATCTTCCATCACTGGGTTTGTGATGGAGGTCCTGCTTTGTCCCCACTCTCCTCTGGGATTGGATGTGCCCCCCTTCTTGGGAGTGTCCTTCCGATCCCCCCGCCTCCTCAGGCCCCTCCTCTTGCTGGCCTGAGGACACAATTCGATTTTCTTGCTTCGTGGGAGTGGGCGCTAAATACCTGCATCGGTAGCTCAGGGGCAGGAGCCACTCACCGCGCTGCATATCTTTCCCTAGCCCCCGGCACTGTAGGGTTTAGCCTCCCTTCATCTGGAACCCCGGTTCCTTGCCCACCCCCTTGCCTAGGGGTTCTAGTCCTGCAAGCCCTGGGGTCCTTTGTCGTGCCCTTGGCAAGGAGCTGCCTCGGCTTACTCTTTTTGGCGCTCTGCAAGCTTCTCCTATGGCGTCTTCCGAGGCACGACTCGCCTTTGAGCAGACTTGTGCAGCTCCCGACTAAGGGGGTCCCACCCAAATGCCTCCTGTGCCTTGGTGTGTTTTCGCCACTCGTACAGGGGAATCTTGAGAGGTGCACGTCACGACTTCCCCGCGTCTCCCAAAAAACGCGACCAGTCAGTTCGAGAGGCCCGCGCTTCTCCCATTTGCTCTGTGCCTTGCTTGGCTTTGCTAGCTTACCGTACAGCGTACAAGGAATGTGCCCGGCGGGCGGCCTCACCCCTGCCTTGGATCGAACTGTCGGTCCTCGGATTGACAGCGTCCTGTCCACCTCCCCCTTTCTCCCGGGTTCTAGGACGGGTTTTTCCACCTGGCCTCCCTTAGGAGATATTGCAACAGACGCCGCCGCTCTGGTGCCTGCGGCCGTCCTGCGTCCGGGTTTCCGCACGGCTGTTTTGCACTTCCAACAGCCTGTTCACATCGATGAGTCGGTGCTCTGTCAAACTGTGAGAGCAGGTTTGGTACAGGATGGTTCCCTCGAGCATAGCATCCTTCTGCCTGCTGCAGTTCAGCCGAACGATGCATTCCTCACGTTTGTGCAGATCCCACAGTGGGTTGCGTACTCTGGACAGAGAGTTGTCATTATCGATCTCTCCGCCTTTCACGAGGTCGTCTTCGCAGCCTATATGCCCGTCGTTATCGAGCCCCACGTGCTTGAACGAATTGCCGACCAGTATCGTCTCGAGGCATGGACAGTCTTTCTTGACGATGACCCTGAACGCCAAGAGGGCACCCTTCGGATACTATCGGGTTCGGTCCTTAGGTTTGTCCCTTTTAGCGGGTTCCCTACCCTTGCCACGGACATCATAGGTGTCCTTGCAGCTGAGGATTTCCGTCCTGGTGTTGTACCTGGGTCCTTCCTCGGTGAGGGGCCCCCATCTTGGCTCGTCCTATGTGAGCATTCGATGTCAGTTGTGCCGCATGAGCACGACGACCCTGGCACCCTGCGGGACCAGGTTCTCCGTAAGCTACGCAAATCTGAGGACGAGGTGACCTTTACTGCACCTACAGATAGTGCCCTTGCCTTGACTGTCCTACAGGGCGGACGCGCCGTTAGTGGCATTCTGGGCGCGGTAGTGCGCGACGAGGTGCATATTGATGGCTCCGCTACCAGGGTTCCCGTTTTCTTGGATGCCAGAGATTTGGGTTGTGGGCTCATTGTAGTGCAAGCGCCGTCGGGTTCCCAACCCGCCAGCACCCTGCTGGATTTGGTCGATTATCACCTCCCAACCGGTTTTGAAGCTTATGTGCACGGGCACAACTCTAGGGACTCACAACTGCAGGTCCTTCCAGGTACTGTGGCCACGATTTCTGCTCGGGCCTGTGAGCCGGGGGGTCAAGCCGCAATACAGGTTGGAGAGGGCCTTTTCGAAGTGCACTTTGTCACTAAGACCGCACACTTCGCAATCTATGCGCCATGTTGCACTCCAGAATTGGTCAGCATCGAGGTTGATTTCCCAGCCGGAGAAAGTGAGACAGGTGAGTTGTTGTCCCTTGCCAGGGGACTCGATGCCGGTGTACGCTTCGAGTTCATGCTTCCGGTCCGTCCCCAACCTCATGTTGATCACGGTTGCATCCTTGCCTTGCCACCGTGGGCCGAGGCTAAGACTATCATTTTGATCGACTCAGGGCAAGTCGATGGGAGGATCTTCTCCCTTGTTGTTGACCCATGGATGCAGTGGGGGTCTTTCCTCCTGCAGACAGGTCTTGATGGGCGCAGCGGCCTCACCGTGTATGTGCGGCATAGTCGGGTGCAGGCCGGGCGACCTTTGACTTTCGAGCAGGGGGACCTGGTGACCATTTTGCCACAAGACTCCCTCCTGCCGCGCCTCTTCGATCTGTCCTTCAAGCTCAACCATGCCGGAATGTGGGCGACCGACACCCCTAGACCTGTCGCCGATAGCAAGAACACCTTCCTGCTCCTCACAGATGGTTTGCCGCGGCTCGCACAGATAGATAGGCGGGTGATCAGAGAGCTTGACGACTTCCGTGCCGCGGCCGCGGCCGCACTCTCTTGCTCTGTCGACTCCCTGACGTGCAGGTTGAGCCGCCCCAAGATCTCTGATTGCATGCACCTGGGGACGCCCTGCGAGGCAGTCCTGCTTGCCACTGAGGGCCTGCGCCGTGTACCCGTCCCACCCGGCAGGGTGCACGCGCCCCAGGTTGTGGTTTTCCTTGACCTGCGTGCGATACTACAAGGACTCTCCTGGCGTATCCTGAGGGCGGAGCCGTGCCCTTGACAGAGCTTGAGAACCGTTTCCGGGACTGGCTCCCGGACGACCACCAGGTTTGCATCCATGGGGGTGTTGAGGAATCGCGGAATGGTGTGACCTATCTGCGATGCGATAGTTGTGCTGTGTTGGTCGTTGAGTACATGCCGTGCTCCGCGTCTGGGGGCGCCCAAGACCCGGAGTCGTCTGAGGAGTCCTCCGACGACTCTTCCGATAGTACAGATGGCCCACCGGCCGCAGACACTTCCGCTACGACCCCACATGCGGAGGGGGACCGCAGCCGCACCCCCCGCAACCGCATCCCTCCCCAAAGAGGGCCCAGAAAACTCTACCTCGCGCACAGCGCCGGGCCCGTGGCTGCCCTGCTTTTGAGCTCCGGTGTTGACGCTCATATGCCACACAGAGCAGGGGATATTGAGTGTCTTGCCCGCTCCTTGTATACCGGGGTCTCCCAAGCTCAAGATGCCCGGGGGACTAGCCCAGCTCCAACACTTGTCCAGCGGGACGCGGCAGCAGACCTACCTGATTGCCGTGTGTGGCTGCTTGACTCCCTTGGCTTTGGACACCACGGGGTCAACCTTAGCGCTTTTGGGGAATGTCTCGCTAGTCATTTCGCTGCAAAGGGCGCTGCCCCGCCGTGTCTAGGTAATTGGGCTGCCCGTTTTGGTTCCTTCATTGTCCAGTTTCTGCGTGGTCCGCGGGAGCACTGCAGCCTTGGCACAGGGCGGATCCATGCTTGCGGTCCGCGGGCGCACAAGTGGCTTGCGGAACCCTCACCTACCACTCGGTCCATGCAGGAGTCACTCGCAGCCCTAAGGTACTATGCACCGCTCCTCGGCCGGGGCTGGCGCTACATCCCGCAACGCCCATTTCTTTCTGTTGATGATGTCAATGAGAGTGAGGGCAGCAGCGCTGATACCGGAGAGGTTGTTGCTCACTTTGTGGTACTTGTCCCCGGGTACCTTCCGGAGTCAGTGCAGCCGACACTGGATCTCCCCGCTACTGTGCACGAAGTGCTGAGTGCGGTTAGCCAAGCACGAGATCCGGCTCCACGTGACCGCTTCCCGCTCCTTGTGCCGGCGTCTCCACAGCCTAGGCTTGGCAGTGGAGTAGTCATTGCCTTTGCGGAATGGCAAATTCAGGAGAACCTAATCTGCTTTGACTCATCGGGCCTTGACGGCAGGATCTTTGCCTTGTCCGCACCAGCCTACGTGACGCGACAACATTTGCTTGCCTTGGCAAATGTCAGTGAGCGCCTGGGGGCCTTAGTCTACATTGGCGTAGATGATGTGCCGCTAGCGGACGATGTATATGTCCACACCCGGCTCGGTCTCACGGTTTTTATAGTCCCTCCTGAGGAAATCCTTCCGGTTGGCCGCCCGGTTTCCCTGGAGTGCTGACCCCCCCCCCCCTGCACAGGAAGCGGGACAGGCTTACTGTCTTGTCCACGAAGACTGCGTGATGCTCTTCGTTCTGGATCCCCGCCGCCCGGCGGCTTATCGACAGCAAATCGCCGCATGCGTTGGTGTCCCTGTGGCGCGCTTGCAGCTCGTGCCGGCCTCCCAGCGCGTCGTTGACGCTACACTTGATGGTCTGCCCTGCCGTACGGTCATTGCTGTCCATGAGGACCGTCCAGGTGATGCCAGACCCCCCTGCCTTGCCATCATAGACGCCCGTGCCCTTGCGGCTGGTTGGTGGACACTGCATGTGCCAGGGGGGCGGGTATCTGTGGAGGACATTATTGCCACCGTTTCGGCTGATGCCCCTGCAGGCTGGATGCTACGCATCGCTGGTTTTGGACATACAGGTTTCATTGCGACCCAGCCCGGCCAGGTCTTTGTGGTTGAGGTAATCCGGGCCATTGCGCCGCTGGCTGGCCGCGACCACGCTCGTGGTTTGGGTCTTGGGTACGCCGGGCCGGATGCAGGAACTCCCCAAGGAACGGAGGGTCTGCCGAGGGAAGCTCCCGCGGTTTCGGCGCCTGCCACCACCTCCCAGCAAGGCCTGTCCGCACATGCCGCTGATCTTGCCGCCCCTGGTGTCCCTATTGAGGGTACAGACGCACCCAATGCTGAAGAGGTGGCTGATCTACCCTTCTTTGAAGGAACCTTTGTTGTTGTCCGCCAGGATTACTGCCCCGAGCTTGTTTCTGCCCGTCTTCCAGTCGGCATCGGTGACGATGACGCCTTAGCAGCGATCAACGCGGCTCGGGCGCCTATGCACCGCCACACCTTCCCTAGGGTTTGCGCGGCACACCCCCAATCCATCCCGGGCGTGGGTGTGCTCTTAGCTGTGCCGCTCTGGATCCCTTCAGGGGCTGTCGTAATTGTCGACGCCACCCGTGTTCTGGGCACGTTGTTTGCCATACACCTGCCGGCAGTCGTCAGGCATGCCGATATTTTGCGTATCGCCGGTGCCCAGACAGATGTTAGGTGCGAGGTCTACCACCGTGACTTGCCGTGGCCGGTCCCCCCTGGTGGGCAGATGCACTTGTCACATGGTGATGCCCTGGTGCTTGTTCCCCATGAACATGCGGCCTTTGCGACCACTTCTTTTTCGGCACTGCTCCACTCGGTGTCGGGCTGGTCGCCGGATTGGGCACCAGATCAGCCTTACGCCGACACTGTTTGGGTGCTTTCTGAGTACGACGACTTCTCATTCAGTGTCGCGCCAGGCAGGCGCGCCTCCTTCCGCAATGATGTCGCCCTACGCCTGGGTGTGTCTCCTCAGTCGCTTATCCTTCGTGCTCCGGATCCTATGATTACGGACCATGCTGACCGTGGAGTCCCCTCGCTCAATGTCGTTGCAGCAGTCGCCCTTCCGGATGTGCAGAACTTGGGTCCTGCTGGGCCGGTGTGTTTTCTTGATCTGCGGCCTATGCTTCTGCGACTCTCGTGGTGCCATTTTTCCGAAGGGCGTCTTCCTTTACAGTCGTTGCTCAGCCGCTTTTCAGCCAGGTGCCCGAAGGATTCGTGCTGTGTCGCATTGACCCTGCCACAGGGCTCTCTGTTGTAAGAGGTGATATCCAGGTTCGTCATGGGGAGGTTGTCACCCTGACTTTTCTCCCTGCGGAAGTCGGTAGCTCCAACTGGGAGGGAGGACAGGGTGGCTCTGGGCCATCCCTCCCGTCGGGACCGACCTCGGAGGATGCCGACGCCACCAGTCTTGATACCGAGGATGCTGCCGGCTCGAGGACCACCGGGTCTGCCGCCATGTCAACGGGCGCCGGGACTGGCGGGGGGCGCCGCAGCAGTGACACGTGGCCCACTCGATGCCTTGGCTTCTTTTGGCAGACACCTCTTCTGAGCAGGCCCGTCGACACCAAGTGTCTTGGAGCTTTTGTCTCCCTGGATTTTGGTGGCATCTTCTTGTGCATCCTGCTTGCCGTTGTTGCCTCCCTTTTCGATTCAGGTGCCCCCCTGTGGAGTCTGCTCTTGGGCCTGTGGGGGCGTACCATCTCTGCCCCCCCCAGGATCTCTCTCCTGATCTTCCTTCTTGCAGCCTCCCTGACCTGCCCTGTGTCGGGTGGAGGCTCCCCCGTGCTGGGCGGGCCGCCGCACTGCAGTCCACCTATAGCGCCGGAAGGCCCTCGGGGAGCTAGGGACTGCAGGCTCAATACGCCGGCGGGTCTTGCACTCCTTGCCCATGGCCGACCAATCCCTACACCACTACGCGGGCGCGTCCCGTTCCGCCCGCAAATGGCGCGGAGTCCACAGCCGTCCCTACCACTCCGCCAGCCATCCCTGCACCCCAAGTAAGGGAGGTCGTTTCCCTGGAGCCTGTTCAGCCTAGCCTGCATACTGCTCTTAGGACCCGCCTCGCACAGTTAGAGGGCTCGGAAGCCTTTCGACTTGCCAGCCTGCCTTTAGGCTTCAAAGTGGACCACGTCCGGCAGCTTCTCAGCCCCCCCTTGCGCTTCGCGCTCTTTGATGATCTGCTGGAAGCGGTCTCGCCTGACCTGCGACGCGGCCTGAGTACCCTTTTTGAAAATCGAGGGCCTTTGCCAGATAAGCTATTCTGCTTCACGGACGGGTCCTTTTCTCCGCCTGCCTCTGGGGTTTCAGCTCGATGTGGTTGGTCAGTGGTGCTTTTTCATCCAGCCAGCCTTACCCTTAGCATTTTGGGGGGCCCTCTCCCCGATTGGGTTTTGCAGAACACCCTTCCCTCGGCCTTCGCTGCCGAGTGCACCGCGCTGATCGCGGCTTTATGGGTCCTGCCTACAATCTTTTGGGGTTACACCATAGAGGTTCTAAGCGACTGCCAAGCTGCCCTCTCCATTGCCAATGGTAGTCGGGCTTGCTCCACACACATAGGCCAAGCCTTGCGGCATGTTGCCTCTTTTGCCTTTTCCCTCCTACCTGGTCGCCTCCTCATTGCCTATGTCCAAGGCCACGCTGGCGTTTTCGGCAATGAAGCTGCTGATCAGGTTGCGAAGCTTGTTGCGGAAGGCCAGACTCTGGTCGTGGATTGGCGTGGCCTGCCAATGGCTTGCCGGAGACAGCGCTCTGCCCGACTTTCTGGGCGGGGAGCTCTGCGTTTGCCGCGGAGTTGCCCCTGCTGATAGGGCCAAGCTGCTCAAGCCCTTTCTGCCTGCAGCGATTTGTGCAAGCCATGTCGAGCCGGACTCTGCGGCCAATAGCCATTGGGCCCCTTTTTCCATCCGCCTGGCCACCTATAACGCCCTTTCCTTGGGAGGGCGCCATGGTGCCTCTGATGTCGAGGCATGCCCTGCGGGGTTGGCACATCAACCAGCTCGCCCCGCCCTCTTGGCCGCTAGTCTGTCTGCAGCCGATGTCGATATAGGGGCCATACAGGAGGCCCGCACGCCGGCGGGCCTCGTCCGCACTGGGGGCTATCTCCGCCTCTGCTCCGGTGCATGCAATGGGCATTTAGGTGTGGAGTTATGGGTTCGACTAGGGCGTCGTTTTCTGCAAGGGTCCCCAGCCAAGGCCCAGGCGGTGACACTGCGTGAGGAACATTTTCTGGTCCTACACCGTGATGCACGGACCCTAGTCGTTCTCTGTCAGTGCGGCTTTTCGGTCGTCTTCGCTGTCCTTCACGCTCCCCACAGGGGCACTGAGCACCACATGTTGGAGCAATGGTGGGGGCAGGCAGCAAGTGTGCTCCGCCGCTTAGTGAAGGGCAGGCCTTTGATCCTTGCCGGCGATTTCAATGCCAGTGTGGGTACCCGGGTGTCATCCCATGTGTCAGACCTCGCGGCAGAGGAGCAAGACCTCGCTGGCGAAGCTCTCCACTGTATCCTGAAGGATCATGAGCTCTGGATCCCAGCCACGTTTGAGGGTGTCCACCAGGGTAGCAGCTGGACTTTCGCACAAAAAAGGAATCAGGCCCTCATTCGTCCGGATATGATTGCCTTGCCCTTGGCATGGCGTCAGGCCAAGGTCGCTAGCTGGACCGATCCTGGGATCACTGCCGCACACGGCGTCGTCGATCATGTGGCTGCCCTCGTATCCGTTAGAATGCAGGTCTGTTGCTCTAAGCTTGCTCCGCGAAGCAAGGCTCCGGGCCGTGTGCCGACGAGCGTTGGTGACCCTGCGGTGAAAGATGCTGTATGTGGGGTGCTGGGCGAGGCGCCTCGACCGGAGTGGAGCACCTGCAGCCACTCCCACGCAGCTTCGGTCACTGGGTTCCTACAGACAGAACTCCGGCAAGCCATCGCCGAACCCCCTCGGGGCCCTACCCATCCGTATCTTAGTGCGGCCACCTGGGACCTCCATGCACAGGTCGCCCGTTTGCGTCGCCGCTGTGCCAGGATCCGACAGGACTTTCGGTTCCACCTTCTCTTCGCCGCCTTCCGGGCCCTCCGAGAGGGACAGGGTGACGCCCTGCATGCCATGCTTGAAGGGCCGTGGACCCTCACAGCGCGTGTCGCGGGCACAGTGTCTAGTCTGCAGCTTCGTGTACTTGGCAGGCGCCTCAAGACGCAATGCAAAAATGACCGTGCCAGGCACGTCGAGGGCCTGGCGGATGCCGTGGAGTGCAACCAGCCGGGTGCGGACGCTGCTCTGCAGCGACTTCTCTGCCGCAGGCGCAGGAAGGCCTTCGCACCAGCAGTCCTGCCAGAAGTCCTCGATGATGGAGGCAGACCCTGCGATACCCCGCAGCTGGTCCAGCGCCGCTGGCGAGAGCATTTCAGCGCCATGGAAAACGGTGTGGAGGTTTCCGTTCCGGATTTGAGTGCCTTAGCCACGGCGGCTCGGAATGCTCTCCCGTTGCCGGCCCACATCCATGATCTTCCCTGCCCTGCAGATCTGTGTCAGGCGTTTGCCTCAACTCAAGTAGGCAAGGCAGGGGGCCCCGATGGCCTCCCTAGCGCTTTGAATGCCGCATTTCCGAGGCAGCTTGCCCACATCTGGTACCCTGTCTTGCTGAAATTCTGCTTGCTCGGAGAGGAACCTTTGGGCTTCAAAGGTGGTGTCCTCACACACCTCTATAAGGGCCGGGGTTCGGTGTCGTCCTGCGATTCCCATCGGGGAATTCTACTGCTGTCAGTCGTCGCAAAGGCTTTGCACAGGGCGCTGCGGCCTGCAATATCCCGGCATTTTGAGGCCGTCGCACACCCCCTCCAACTCGGGGGACGACGTGGCGCGTCGGTGGTGTTTGGATCGCACCTTGTGCGCTCCTTTTTGCGCCACCGCAACGAGGCTAAGCAATCAACGGTAATCGTCTTTTCAGACGTCGCGGCCGCGTACTATCGCACTGAGCGAGCCCTGACGGCCAGTGGGCCACACAACCGGCCTGCCGCTGCGCCGCCGGCCAGCACCGAACTTGACCTGGAGTTCCAATTGGTGCAGCCGCCCGCCCTCGCGCAGCAAGGCGCATCCGAGTGGCTTCAAGCCGTCACGCATGAAATACATGCGAACACCTGGATGACCTTAGCCCGCGACGATCAGATCATCCAGACACGTCGCGGCACTCGACCGGGGTCTGCATGGGCAGATCTCTCCTTTGCCGTCTTGGCCCAGCGAATCTTGAGTGTTCGGGATGCCCAGCGCTCCCCCGTCACCGCCGAGGCGGCAAACAGTCTCATCCCGTGGGACGGCGCTCGACATTGGGGCGAGAGTGTCGCGCCGGCAACGGAGCACCCTGACACCCACCTTGCCGATGTCATATGGGCCGATGACTTTGCAGTGTGCTTGGGGCCCCCTTCAGCTCTACAGGTGCGTCCTGTCTTGGCGAACGAGACAGGAGCCCTAGTCGACGCCTTCGGCTCACACGGGTTCGAGTTGAGCTTCGGCGAGCGGAAGACCGCCGCCCTGGTCTCGCTTCGCGGGGCCCATGCTCGTCATGTTAAGCGTGACCTCTTCAAGGGAGACGCCACTGTCCCTGTTTTGTGTGAAGGGCGGGGACATGCTAGGCTGCCCCTGGTGCCCGCTTACCGTCACCTAGGGGTCACCATTGATCCATCTGGGAACGTCGCAGTCGAACTGAAGCTGCGGTGCAACCATGCGTGGGTCGCCTTTCGGGAGAATCGCACCAAGCTTTTCCGCTGCAAACGCATCTCGCTAATTAGGCGGGGAGCACTGCTTCGGACCTTTGTGCTGTCACGCTTGACCTTTGGAGCAGGCGCCTGGCCACCCCTGCGTGTGTGTGAGTCGCGTGTTTTCTCCCGCACCCTCTTCGCCTTATACCGGGCCACCCTCGCCGTACCTAAGGACGGTGACCAACATCTGACTACGGTTGAGGTCTGTTCGCTAGTTGGGCAACCTGATGCGGACACCGTCATCCATGTCGAGAGGCTCAGATATCTGCGGCAGCTTGTGGCAGGGGCCCCGAGCGAGTTATGGGCTTTGGTGCGGTTGGACTTGCCGTACCTTCGAGCTCTCCGGGCTTCGATGGCTTGGC
Source organism: Symbiodinium sp. CCMP2592 (assembly GCA_905221615.1). Taxonomy (NCBI): domain Eukaryota; class Dinophyceae; order Suessiales; family Symbiodiniaceae; genus Symbiodinium; species Symbiodinium sp. CCMP2592. Next base: position 207,095 of record CAJNDT010005960.1, read on the forward strand.
TCTACTCCTGGGTGCATCGCACCACCGATCTGCCGTGCCCCAACACAGACCCTGAGCCGTGGACCTCTCTGATGTGCCAGGCGCCGGGCCGCTTCAAGGGGCTAGTGCGCCGGGCCAGGGGCCTCGCGATCCTGAGGACCTCTGGCTATGCCGCTCTGAGGGCGCTCCTTCGAAGCCTCCATGCCCTCGAGGGTGTGTCTATCGCGCCTCCTACCCGCCGCGGGGAGGTCTTCACCGACGCATGCCTGATCTGCCTGGGCGTGCCATGCTTCCAAGAAGCACGGTTATCGGCTCGTCACTTCCCAGATGGCCGGGACCCATGAGCGGCTTTGCTTGGGATGTGGAAAGTGCTTCGCCAAGCCCCCCCGGCTTCGCCGACACCTCCTTAGCAGCGTCTCCTGCCGGAAAGCCTGGGGTTCATTCCGGCCGGACTCTACGGCCCTCCCAGACATGCATGCCATGGCCCTTCCCCTCCGCGTACCGGGCGTGCTGTCCGGAGGCCAGGCTGAGGTCGACCCTGCTACTTACCACAAAGGGTTGCTTGAGGCTCTTCTTGCCCTCGACCGTGTTGACTGTGACACGGTTTGGAGTGTCATTAGGGACTTCATCGAACCTCTTTCGACACTACGCGCCACGGTTGACTTGTGGGCATCCACACCGGGCGTAGCCCACGATGTGGCAGAGGTAGCAGAGGACGTGAAGCTTATGCTTGATCCGCAACTGTGTTGTGATGACTTTCGTGCTTCTCGCGTGTCGGGGGGGAGCGCGGATCCCTTTGAGGAGCTCGATTGGCGGCCGGCTTGTCAGCTCCCCTTCATCCTGTCTGGTGTTCCGGCCGTTTTCCAACTCGAAGATCCCCCGCTCCAGGGATACGTGTATCCCTTTACTTGCAGCCTGCCTTTGGCGGCGGCGTCTGGGTTCATGCGCTGGCTTGAGTCCAGTTGCGATGTTTTGGGGAACTTCGCTCAGACTTCTGCGGCACACCCGGTGAGGCTCCTCGCCTCGGCCGCTGCACTGGCAGCGCTCGAACCTGCCAACGCTTGGCTTCTGCGCGCGGGCTTTGTACCGACCGCCACGGGCCTCCGTTCGCCGAGTTCTTGAGCCCCAGTTTCTCACCGTCTCACAGAATTTATGTGCATGTGGCGCGTTCACCGAACACAAGCCATCCGAAAGAAGATTATGATGCTATTATATTATTATCTTATTTTTATACTATTATGTTAGGTCACCCCCCCCCCCCCAATAGATCCAACCTTTGCATGATGGCCCCAGAGCTGGCCGTCGCAATAACATGCACCAAGCAGCCTTGCCAGAAGGCAGATAAGGTCATCGGCGGTCCTTCGGGCACACCAGTGCAACGAAGGACAACAAATCAAGATTTCTTCTCTGGACCCGGGGTAATTAGTCAACCCTATGCTTACGAAATGAGCAGAACGGCGTGAGTCTGCATACGATGACATAACAGCAAAACTTTGAACCACTTCTCGCACAAACGAAGTTGTTGCTCAATTGGAACCTTGACGTATAGCACATAACACTTCCAAGGAGGTACAGAGACACAACGACAGACATAGACAGAGGGAGATAGAGAGCAAAAGGAGTGCAGAGAGGCGGAGAGAGCGACGGAAAGAGAGACGGACAATCGCTGCCACCTCCTGGGACCGGCGAAGGCCACAGAGACGGCACCCAAATCAAACGCCTCAGATTGCTGGCCGTGGTCCATCACCGCAACCACCTCCCAAGGGCTTCCAGAAGGCTTTGCAGGCTTTGCATATATATATATATATATATATATATACATATATATATATGTATATGTCGCTCCTAGCAGTTAGGGATTTAGAGAGGAGGGGGGGCATTGAGGATTCTGGAGTTTGGTTTTTCGTCTACCTCACAAAAGCCCAACGTTCATGCTTGAACGCGGACTTGAACCTCGTCCAAATAACCGCCGCCCGTGATTCGGTCGTCGAGGCCCTGGCCTAAATGCGAACAACTTCAACAAGTCTTGAGGTGGTGGCACATGTCCCAGCCGTTCAATCGCTAAACCCTGAAACTAAACCCTTAACCCTCAAACATCCTGAAACCCTAAAGCCCCAAAGCGCTTGCCGCCCAGAAATCCACTCTAAACCCTACAAGGCGCCAGCCACCTCCCCCTTCCCAAAAAAATAAAAATAAAATATAAGAACACACATACACAGACACAGACACAAATGCCTCCTCAAAGTCACATTGGGCAGTGTCGCTGGCCCAGGCCAGAAGCCAGGAAAGGAAACCCGCCGAGGTCATGTCCTCGGGTTCGGACGGCTAGGTTAAGGCTTCCATCGTTTTTGTTGGGGCTCTTCGGGTTTAGGGTTAAAGGTAGGTTTCTATCGGGTTTCGGGTTTGAGGGTTTAGGATTAAAGGTTTCGGCCCTGGGGTTTGTGAAATTTAAGGTTTGGGGTTTCATGTCTGCAAAGTGCAGGGTCAAAGGTTTCGAGCTTCCTCTGTCCGGGGTCTATATTTAAGGGATCAGGCGATGTATTAAGTTGGTCTACAGGTAAGGCAAAATGCCTACATCTGCTACAGCTCTTGCAATATCTTGCTTTTCAAGTCGCTTGTTCCTCCAAGTACAGCTTTTACAGCGTTAGTGCTTGTAGGATTTCAGGCTTTAGGGTGTGGGTCTTGGGGGCTATGGGGGTCGAGGGTTGGAGTCTTGGAAGTAATTGGTTCGGGGATTTGGGTGTTGCAGCAAGGTGTCAGAGCTGGGCTCATATATTCGGGGTGTAGGGCTCAGTCATGGGGGTGGTTCGGAATTGATCTTGAGTACTGCGGATTCAGGTACAAGCTGTGAGTTTCGAGTTTTGGGTCGCGGGCCTCGGCTCGGGTTGCGCGGGTTCAGTTTTGAAATTTTAGATAGGTATAGACAGACAGATGGCCGGATGAATAGATACATGGATACACAAACAAGTGAGAGAGAGAGAGAGTTGTTTGCATTAGGTTAGAGTAGAGAATAGATTCAAGTAGATTAGATTAGATTAGACGAAAAATATTGGGTTACATGCTGTTAGACACGGTTACGCAAGTTTAGATAAAGTGAGATAAGAAGGGAAGTAACACAGAGAGAGAGAGAGAAAGAGAGTGACAGAGAGAGAGAGAGAGATACTAGATACATACATATATATATAATATAACTATGTACATACTTGCCTTCTGGCTGGCAAACCCTAGAACCCCTAGAAGCCTCATTGGCTTAGCGGTGTGGTCCCATCTCTGGAACAATATCTTTGACAAGTGAAGGGCTGGGATAGTGCCCAACCCAGAATGTGCCACAAAACCCTAAACCCTAAACCGAGCCACAAAACCCTTAACCCTAAACCGAGCCACAAACCCCTTAACCCTAAACCGAGCAACAAAACCCTAAACCCTAAACCGAGCAACAAAACCCTAAACCCTAAACCGAGCCACAAAACGGGCCTCACGTCCATGCCCACGGATGTTGTTGACATCGACCTTGCGAAAGGAGCTCCGGCTCACGGCTGGGGTGGGGTTCAGGGCTGGGTCGGTGGGGTTCGGTTAGGGTTTAGGGTTTCGGGGTTGGGCTGGGTTTAGGGTTTAGGGGTTTGGGGGTTTAGGGGTTTAGGGTTTAGGGGTTTAAGGTGAAGATGTCGGGTGCTTGGGGATCAGGCTTCGCAACCAATTAAACCTTCTCTCCGAAACACCCAACCATGACGTACAGTAGGGGCCTTAATAAATGGAATAGGGTTTTTGGGGGTTCCTTGATGTATTTATAGTATTATACGCCCCCCTTACCCTATTCTAGTCATTAAGGCCTCTATAATCAGGCCTCTCTTGACAGTATATACCTGCACCTGGCGTCCTTGAAAACACTCAAGTCCCAGCCAACCCAACACCCCCAAAGCCAAAGCCCTTAGCCTTAAGCCTATCCACGAACCCCCAGTTCCCAAACCCCAACGCCCGAACCTGCAAACTAAGAAGCCAAATCACAAACCGACTCGCAACTTCTCCAAGACTCTCAAATCCCGGAGATTTTGCTGAAACAACTGCCCCTCAAGTCAGGGATCTGTACCTGCACCCTGCATGAGGATAATCAGAGTCGAGGGGCCAGGATCGTGCGGGCGAAAGGCGGTAGCGACCTATGGCAGAGAGTGCGCCGGAAACTCCCTTCCGTTCATTCTCTTGAGGGTAGGGGCTCAAAAACTCCACGTTGAGGGCCTTTTTCCGGCTCAGGCGTCAGGGATCAGAAGTCGTGGCTTGAGGAGTCTGTGGTGAGGGTGCCCGGTTTTCCATGTTTTGAGATTGTCGGATCTCCACCTGGCAGTAGGGTTTAGGAACCCTAAACCCTAAAGCCTGGAGACTTCCTGGGGGCCCTCCATGGCACGCTTTCCACTCTAATGTTGACTTCATATTTATAATCCCCCCTCAATTACAAAACGCCACCCCCGGAACTCAATTATAAAACCCGGGAACCCAAAAAATGTAGCTACTGCGTGTTTTTAGAAGCCAGGAAAAGGACCGCGAGCTTTAGAAACCAAGCGCCGACGGACCCCCCTCAATAGTCAATCCCTCCACCCGGGGCCAGCAAACAATCAAGTGGGGGGGGGGGGGGGGTTATTAATCGGAAGTCAACATTAAGGGCCTCCAGTGTGACCGTTTAGGGATCTAGGGGTTAATATAGAGGCCTTCATACTTAGAATAGGGTTTCGGGGCCCATTATACTATAAGTATAATAAGGACCCCCAAAATAGTATAGGTAATTTTTCAGGTCCCTATACTAAATAGTGGTTTAGGGTTTGGGCTTCCTCCAGGTCGCTACCAGAAAAACAGGGAACTGTCTGCAGGATGACTGCCTCCGATGCTCTTTTCAATACTTAAGCAGACGCCACGCGGGCTTGAGGCAGAAACAATCTTTGGCAACGTTCTGTCCCACAGTGCCCTTTTAACCATCCGACGTCCTAATACTTAATACGCAACACATCAGGACAATTCAGGAAACCATCTTCACAAACCGCAAGGCTGCGACAAACAACCAAGAACAGTCAAGCTGAATTTCGAGCTCCGGAACCTGTCTCGCCGCACTGCAGCGAGTCCAACCGCTCTTTGCCCACCACCGCCATGCAAGGCGAAGATGCTCATGTGGCTCGTCGCATTTCGAGATTGAGTGTTAGAACCGCAAACGCGAAACAGTGTAGGGGCTGAGGGTGTAGCGTTCAGGCTCGGTCTTCGACTGGATAGATGGATAAACTAAGCCGTAATCCCCACTGTGCAGTAAAGGCACAGTGTTGGTTTCTAAGGGACTGGGCAGCTCACTTAGCGGATCTCAGCGAGTTGTTGCTTTGGTCCCGGAGCAACAGAGCTATGTTTAGGGTCTGTTGCTGTTCGGGCTTGGGGGCTTTCTTCTCCGATATTTCTGTTCGGGACATTTCCGGGGCCATGGTGTCTGTTCAGCTTCGAACGTGCGAGTTCGGACTCGAGGTAAGAAGGCAGGCAAGCTCGCATGCCAATTGCAAACCAGCCCCTTCATCTCGACCCTCACTCCCTTCCAACATGCACATTCGCGAATTTCTCACCCTTGTGAAGGAGCTTGTGAGCTGTGAGTCTTCTTGGGCCAGGTTGGTGGGATCTGCAAGGCGATCGTCTTTCACTCCTTACGTGTTTAAACCAATGTTAAGGAACGAGAGCCACGAGGATCGCTGTGTGCCGCATCCAAGACCACTCCGAAGGCTCTGTTCCCGGCACTGGTCTGCTGCGAGCAGACCATGCTTGGAGGTTCATGGGTAGTTAGAAGTAGGGTTTATAAGCCCGCGAATATAGGCTACAACTACATAATTATCCTACCTGTAAACCCGACTTATAACTACCCATGGACCTCCGAACGCAGTAAACAAGCAGACACACCCGAGGAGGAGCAACACGATTTCGTTGTCCCACTTGCATGTCAGTCAAATGTCCGCCGCACTGCACATTCGCTGTACCTGCGTCCAGCGGATCATTCCTTAGCTCAGTCTGGATACCTCTGTGTCCGGATCCAGACGGACTTCAAAATCATCCGGCAAGGAAGACAGAAGCTTCATGCTATCGGAACCACCTCCTACCGAAACTGTATCACCTGTTTTCCGACACAGATCGAGCACGCTGCTTTTGAACCGAGGGACTCGTGACAGCTACGAGCTGTTGCAGTCTTGCTTGACGAGGATCAAGAATCGCCGCCACTCCGCCGTGGAAGAACTTGCCCACCTTTGTGCGCCTGAGACGATGGCGCTTCGGGCTCCGAGAACTGGGACGAGAATCGCCGAAGCTGCCTCCACTCGGAGAGCGAAAATGGTTCCATCAAAATTGCGAGCTGCTGAAGTGGCGCGAAGAAGTGGCGATCGCGGGCAAAAATGCTGAAGTAGAGCAGCGAGAACACGACCTTCAGCCGGTGACTGCGGAGTGCCTGCTTTCTTCGTGCGAAAGAGAAACAGAAAGGAGGGCGGAGGGAAGACTGAGGAAGGGGAGGAGGGAGGGCGAGAGAGACAGAGGGGCCCAAAGCAAGAAGGAAAGTAGGAGGCTGACGCGGAGCTGATCAAGAAACCAGGACGTAGATTGGCCGATTATGGACAGGCACATGAGATGCCAATCCAGATCAATGAGATTGCAACCGCTTAGTCGATGGGGTGCTGCCCAGACACACCCGTCGTGATGAGCCAAATGAAGCAGAATAAGGCACAGCCGTCCATACCTTTAAAAGCACACGTCAGGGATGTGGGATGAATGAAACAGTTGCAGCTACTGGTGCTAGCTAGCTGCCACTGCTTCACCCCAGAAGCAAACAAGGGTCAGTCTCACAGGGATATAGCTAGCAATATGGATATAGGTATGGATATAGACATTCATACTACTGATAGCTGCCTGTTATGGCTGATGGGATGCCAAAAGATTCTTGGGGTAGGGATTCCTTAATAGGAACCCTATTATGGGAACCCTAGTCCCTACTAAACCCCCATATTCTAAAACCCCTTTTGGCCTCCTATGAACGGCTTTTGAAGTTTCTAGGAGGCTCGAGCAATTGCGGCCGCAGAGCCCAGAATGTCGGTGCGGCCAGCCTGGAGCCGCCGCTTTCGCGTCTGGCGAAGTTGAAGACAGAATCGACGAATCGTTAGGGTTTATGGGTTTAGGGTTTAGGTTTAGGGTTTTGAAGCAGGAACTGGATTAGTGAGTGTCCAACCACACAAACGAGCGCACTTTTTGGTCTGAGCCCAAGACGTCTGTCGAATAGGGTGCGTTCAGAACTAGCACGAAAACTACGCTCGCATGAGGACATGTCAACACGGCACTTCAAGACAGGGAAATTTCACACCCGTCTTATCTGTAGTGTGACGTCCGAATCATGCTCGAATTATGGCCGCTTTGGGCCAAGCCTACTTCACCGGATTATACCGGGAGCTTGCGCAGTCAACCGAGCCGAGTGCGGCGACTCAAGGCTCCAGGCTGAGTTCTTCAATCGCGAAGCGGAGTGCTTTCGGTACTCTCGGTATTCTGTGCGGCTTGCGCGGGCACATCGAGTACCTGAACGAGATTGCGATCAATGCTGTGATTGATCAAAAGCGGTTTCATACTCTTAGTGAGACAATCCGCAAGTTGTAAATGCGTCGGTATCCATCTCAACTCATCGCCAAAGGGATGGTACAGAGCGTGCGTTAGCTCGTCCTCTTCCCAAAGTCCTTGGCGGAGTCCGGACATCTCTATGGCAAGGCGTTTATCCTCGCAAGACTTTGGAATCGACGCTGTCAAGTGATCCGAAAGGGACCTGCAGTCCGTATACTGCAGGTGGAACATCGATCTCTTGGCGACTTCTTCCCAGTTCTGTGACCGGGGCAGTTTGCCGAGCAGTTCGAGTACTGCTGCTCGAATGCGGTCTCCATGCTCTATGGCGTGTTGCAACGAGTAAGCCTCACACTGCAGTGTGGCGCGACAAACCCGTTTCATGGTGGACGAGGAGAACGAAATAAGGTGCATCTCATGCGTTGGCGCGTTCTTGTCCACCGCCGACTGTGCGGAAGTGAGGTAGTGGAAACGGCCTCTCTGCGACTTATGGTTCGCCTCTCCTGCAAAGGAGGCGTCGCAAAACGTGACGACCGCCAGCTCCCCTGTATTCCAGGGTAACTTAGCGCTGTACGTGATCGGCCTATCCGCATCTCCTAACGCCAGTGCTACTACGCGGTTTGCTTCACGGAGCGTATCCACCGTGGCTGTCGTAACACGCTGCTGCAGGGCATTCACCCTATAGGCAAGATCAGGTCTCGTGGCGCGGGCCACCCAAGCCAGCGATCCTATGACGGATCTCAGCGCTGTGCGCTGGCCATTCGAGACTGGAGTCGTGCCCTTTTCAGATTTATGTATATCGATCGGGCGAATTGCACGCGTGTTGTCCCTACAGTTTATACTGATGGTCCCATCGGCGCTTTGCACATACTCGCGTCCGCAGAAACGGAACTTCTCAGTCTCTATGCGACCGATCTTAAACTTATCCAGCAGATTCTGGATAGCCGGCTCGCCTTCGGCGGTAGCAGCCCACAGGAAATCATCCACGTGGGTGCACAAGCAAGCGCACAAACGACCACCTTCTCCTGTAATATAGTACAGGGCTGACAGAATTTGCGAGGCATTTAAGCCAAATTCTCGGGCACTCTCCTTTATACGGAGGTAGAGGTTCCGACCCGCGTCGGTCGTGCCATACACGGGTACTCGGGCAATCATATGCCCGGCTCGCTGAATCTCTGCATCGGGCACACCCTTAGGGTGTTTAGGAACCCGAAGAATGAGGAGGCGCTCAAGGGGTTTCCCTTGGAAGTATGCGTTCGTTATATCGGCTGCTTTGAGCCGCAGGGCCAACGAAACCGCCCATGAACACAGAAGGGCTATACCTTCCGGCTCGGCCGTGGGGCTGTCTGCCCTGATATCCTCCTCATTCGAGATATGCTCGAAGTTTCCACATGCGACCAAGCGTGCTTTCCACTTGGGAGTGTATGCTGGCGTCCCCTTTAGGTGTTCATTCTTATCGGTGAGGACCCATTTGGTGGGGATACACACGTGGCCAGCCTTTGTAAGCTCCTTAAACTCCTTGTCTGTGCAAGGGACCACTGCGTTGAATTCAGTGTACTTCTGCCATTCAGTTTTCATGGCAGCATCCAGCCCCAGCTGTACCTCTACAGGGGCTTTATGGTAATCCAGGAGCGAGGCCATGTAGCCAGCATCGACATTAGAGCCGAAGGCGTCTTCCCCATCTGGGGTGAGAGCAAAGGCCTTGGATTCCGCCGCTCGACTATCCGAGGGCTCAGCTGCTGGCACTGTCGTGCCAATCGCAGCTGTGTGCGATGCTGCTGCCAGTCCGTCGTCTTCCTCAGGAATGTAGTGACACGGATGGGCTTCTGGCAGTCCGTTAGCACGTATGTGCTCGGCAAGTTTCGAATGCTCGAGCAATATGTGCTGGGCGATATTTCGCCGATGGCATCGCCGCCAACTGGCCTCCGAACACAACAGAAGTATTCGGTGGAAGTCATCGTGAGCCTCGCTAACTATTCTAGCGATCGTGGAGAGCCCTTGGTCTGTTTGCAGGTTAGCTTCAATCCCGCCCCGATTCTTGTTGCCTAACTCGGGGGCGTGACTGTACACAACCCCTTTTGCAAAGCATGTGGCGGAAAGCTCATCACAATTGTATTGTGGATGCCGAACGCTGTACGGATGACTTCTGCAATCTACGATTTCCTTAATCCCGTACTCGTGGATGCGCTCTAGGAACGTCTCGATGGGAAGATCAGAGTGACCCATGGTGTATATCCCATCGCCTTTCCTGCCAAAGGTGTTGGGCGCATCCCTATATATGGGGTAGCCTAAGTCCGACAAAAGCTGTATGTCATCTTTAGACAACTTACCGAGATCACTCACCGTGTATGCGGAGAGACTGTATCTTTCTCCTACAAACGGTGCGACCATGTGCACGTCCTTCGGGCGAAACTTAAGAACCTTGTTCTTAGTATCATGGACGGTGCCATACATTGTCGTGTTTTGAACACGCACGGGGGTTGTACCCGTGGCTTCTTCCACCCATAGGCCGCCTCCACGATACTCGCCCACACCTATAGTGTAGTTATACGAGCCAGGAGTGTTCGCTAGGTCTCTATGGGCCTCTGCGCCTCTGTTGGTAAGCTGAACGCTACTCCACTGTGGGAGATGATGACCGGCTTGCATACTGTGATGCAAGATGTAGTGGTTGAGGTACATGGCGAACGACGGTCTCTCGCGCGTTGGTCCAGAGACACCAACAAGACCACCGTGCCGATATACTCCCACCGCGAGGGCTATGCTCCCGGGATCTCCATCATCTAGGAGCGGGCGCGTGTACGCCTCGCGTCGGTCGCGGTCATAAGCACGAAGGAGGGCCAGACACTCATCTGGAGAAAAACCCTGAGTATCTATCAGGCCTTTTGCCATGGTCTCTACTTGATCAATCTCTTCCGCAACTAGTGCATCATCACGGCCTCCTACTGGCGATCGCGACCGGGCGGTTTCGCCCGTCTTATCTTTGGCGCGAAACCTTGCAGGTGTAGATGGCGCTGGCATCGGTGTGCCGGGCATCATCGCTGGCGTCGATGGTGCTGGCATAGACACATCGTGCGCGACTGCCGGTGTAAGCGGGGCAGCTGCAGCCACTGGACGTGGCGTCGCTGGTGCTGTGACCGGATCTGCTACGCGCTCATCCTGGAACCTTTGTTCCGGCCCATGTACAATGGCTTCCGGAAGCACTGGTTCACCTGCCAAAACGCGGTGCGCTGCAACTTCAATTTCATCAGCTGGTCGCATCTTCCTAGCATTCACAAGTACAGGGATATTCTCGTGTAATACCCAGTACGCATTCTCTGCCTCACGTCCTATGACGCGGCTAACTGTGGACCATACGACACCTGGGCTGCCAGGGACGTTATCCCGACGATAGATAACTAAATCACCAACCTTATAGTCAGTGTCTAGAGGGGCTGCATTACGCTGTAACGCTTTGGCCACTTTGCGGGAAGTCTCTAAGTGAACAAAGGCCTTTTTGGCTTCCTGCCGTGCTCTGTGCCGAATGTAGTATACACTCGTCTCATCATACTTGGTGAACAATGTACCAAGGCTTTCGGATTCATCTAGCACGGAACCCGGTGTTCGAGGCTGTTTTCCCAACACGTGTTGTGCTGGGCTAAACCCTTGGTGCCTACTAAGCTCGTTCTTAGTAGTAACGCTCTCGGTAACGACCGCCTCCATCTCCTCGATATTCGAGGGCTGAGTCTCCTGCGCGACTTTTCTGATGATGGCCTTAGCAAGTCCACCATGGCGTTCGACCTTTCCAATAGTCTGCGGACTCTCAAGAGGGGCGTTCTTATGGGTTATACCATGCTGTGCCAAATACTCTGAAAATTCTCCCCTGAAGTGCGTCCCTCTGTCAGTGGTTATGACTTTGGGATGTCCAGCCCAGCTGATCCACCTGTCAATCAGGCATTTCACACACTGGCGGGCACTTGGGTTACCACCCCCAGATTTCACGAGCACAACTTGCTGGAAACTTGTTCCCATGTCAACTATATTGACAGCAGTATAGCGATTTCCGTAGAAGTCTTTGACCTCTAGCGCATCCATACCTATCGTATGGTTGAACTCCTTTGGGAACACGCTATCGCCTGCGACAGGGTGATGCCTGGGCACTGGAGCTGTGTCCAGGCAGACCTTACACTTGTAAAGTCCGGCAGCGGCGATGAAATCCTTGCTCGCCCGGGCCTGCTTCAGAACCTGAACCAAGACTGCGTTTGGCAGATGGCCAAACGACCGGTGCAGGCGCCTTATAGCTACCCGGACTCGTTGCGGTAACGATCTCCACGCCGCTCGGCGCTCTGCCTCTGTGTTCGGAGTTCCGGGGAACGGGAATTGTTCCAAAATGAGACGTTCTCTTTCCTCGGGCGCCAGTGCGCCACCGGCATCGTCCACCCCATCAGGGGCACCTCGCTGAGGCATCTCAGCGTCGGGCACCAGCTCTGCTTCGCTGATGTCCTCAGGATCTGTGTCCTGGGCGTCGCCGACAAAGCAAGTTCGGCTAAATGCGTTGATATAGTACTCCTCAGAAATGGTACGACAAAGGTTCCAAAAGTCAGTACTATCCGTATCAACATAGCTACGGGGTATATACCCGTAAGACTCTGACCATGCTTGGAAGAGGTCCAAAGCCTTTCCAATCTCTGGGCCTATGCCTGAGATATGCATGTCTCCCCTCAAGGTAACCGTGTCCTCAAGCATTGGATAGCCGTTCGGGGTAACCAATATGATCGGAATGTTGAGGGTGTCAGCTACACACTCAAGCTCCAAACACAACTCCTCTGTGGAAGTCTCAAACCTGGCAACCACGAGGCCCGGTGGCCCGTTCTGCCTCTCGTTGATCACGCTCGCGAGGACCTGTGCCGAGGGTTCATGCAATCTAATCAGGTGATCAGCTTCTCGCATGGCAGCGTTGTACACGATTGCCTTTAAGACTTCGCCTCCCGCTACCATTTCGGTAAGGCTTGAGGTGAGGTACTTGGACTGGGCCTTGCTAAGCTTCTTTAAGCTAGCGGCTGAGGGCCCATAGGCTGCGCTGCTACTGTGGGGCAGGTCTTCGGGAGGATCAGGGCTTGGAAAAGAAATCTGGCCGGCTTGTCCTACCCACTCCCCACTGCAGACGGCCATGTATGCTTCGCGCTCTGCTCCGTCCTCCTCCATGGGTGAAACGTCACCCTCCGGGGCTGTGCCCGGGCCGGCAGAGGTGGCAATGCGCGACGCCCGCGGGTCTGTGCCCGGGATATACACGGCACTCAAGGCATCTGTGTCCTCGATCTGGTGGGGCACTGTGGCCGCGTCGAACGCCAAGGGAAACACCCAAAGCGCGACGTATGCGCCGTCCTCCGACGGCTCTTGCGTCGGGCAGGCTTGCTCGGCTCCACCGGTTTCGGTGGGCAACTTCTCGGAGACTGACCCCGGCGGAAAGCATGCGCCTTCATACGTCCAACTGGTACCGTCGGAGGGGTCCAGATGGGAAAACAAGTATCCTATGGGATCTATGTCCCGTAGCTTGCCCGTCGGCTTATACGAACGGCCTGTGTGGCGGGTGACCACTGTGCACTTTATGTTGTGCCGCTCGCTGAGTTCGTGGTGATTTTTATCACCAGCCCAGAAACGTCTCGGTGCATATGGACCGATCCAGCACGCTGGCGCCTGCTTCTCGCACATCACCTCATATAGGGCGGTCAGCACACCATCAGGGAAGTCCTGAAACACGATGCGCCTGTTCCACCCGAAACCTGTGTCGGGGCTGAGTCCTATGGCACCAACGTCGATGGCCAGGATCCTCTCGTCGATTTCGACGAGCTTGCCTTGCCCTGGGGGCTTCGGAAACTGACGACGGAATTCTGCCCATTCCGCGTCGTTCCACTCGTCCGACGGCCTATCGCCGTGGAAATACCACCATGACTCTCTGGCCGTCATGGGGCGGTGCGGATTCTCCCGCTCTGGAAACCTATTGTAACCAGTAACCAGCACTACCTCGGAAGCGCGGTGGCTCCGGCGGCTCAGGCGGGCGCCTGCTGCCAAGGTTGCTCCTGGGTCCCGGTGGATCCCAGTCTCCCGCACCTGTGCCGTCGTCGTACTCGACCTCGTCGTACACGCTGTGGGGTGCCGTCTTGCCTTTGCCCTTGCCTTTGTCGGGCTCATAATCCACCTCCGGCCGTGCAGAGGGGCGAGGATTCGTGCGCTCACGCTCGGGAGCTGTGTCCCGGCCTGCTGCACGAATGCGTTCGGGCTCGGGAACTGTGTCCCGATCCGCACGGTCGCCTGGGTCGCGGACGCGACCCCAACGGGAGGTGCGCTGACGAGTCGGAGCCTCGGACCTATCCCGAGGTCTGGAGTCCATTCGCCGTCTCTCTCGGGTACGGTCACGGTGATGGCCCCTGCTCGAGGAGGAACTATCCCTCCGCCTGCGACGCGATCTGGAGCGGCGCGTAAGCCTCTTGAGCTCCACCTCAGCCCTATCGGCCCGGCGTTCCGCGTCTTCTGCCCTCTCGCGCATGTCCTGCAGCCGATCATACGCATTATCGCGCTGCCGCTTCACGTTGTTGAGGGCCTCTCTCAAGTCACTTATAGTGCTTTCTTGGCAGCGATTCGCATCGGTGAGGTCGTGGACCTCGGCCTCGAGCCTGCGAATCCGAGCCGACGACCCTGTCGGCGTCGCTGCGCGATCTTGTGCCCCACCGGACTTTGCCGGCGGCGGTGCTGGTGTGTCCTTCGGCCTCTCTATGGGGGCCGCTCCGCCCTTGGCTGACGCACCTACGCTAGAACTAGCAGGGTTAGGACCCGAGCTAAAAGTAACCGAAGGCAGGCGTCCTCCAGGGGCTGTGCCCTGGGCGCGGTTCATCGCCGCAGTGAGCGAGTTCGGGTCGAACTTAGCCACATACGATGTATGTGTCTTGCCGACCAGCCCCATGCGGGTTGCAGCCTGGTACGCGGTTTCGCCTGCCAGGGGTGGCCTATCAAGAGGACCTACCCCCGTCACCGGTGCCTGTATGCGGCCCTCTGCAAGCAGGGTTGCATGAAACCGCTCAGCATATGTAGGCTGATCATCGGGGCGTGCACACTGCGGCTCCACGACAAGGATGCACTCATTATCCTCTGGTCCGTCTGCGCGGACAGCGTCGACGAAGGACCTCGTAAGCTCCTCAACCTCCTGGACTATGCCAGGGGCGCGATGCAAACACTTGGGGCACTGCCCTTTGCACGCTTTGCTGCCCATGAACGGCCAACTGTTCGCTGCACTCATGTGAGTGAGGCTGACGGAGCAATCTGGCACAAGCTCCAAAAACGTCGCATGGGTAAGGATACCCGCCGCAACAGATCTATGTCTGTTGGCTTTGCAAACGACATGCACGGCAATGGACCGAATCCCAGCGTCCTTAGCGTCAAGGACGTTCGCCACGATGTGCCTGACGTGGGCAATCAAATTGGGATGATCCGCGTGCTCCCGAATTATATCGGGGTTTGACCCAACATGCTTTGTGCGGTCGCGCTGTTCGTCGTTGCGCTGTTGGGCTTCTGCAGGCGTCAGATCGTCTTTCCGATCGTCCTTTAGCCACACCATGTCCAACATCACTAGCATATAGCTAGTGGCAGATGCATACGTCGTGATCGCATGCGTTTCCATCTCTTCGTGCTGTGCGAAGAGCTCGGCTGCCGTCCACTTCCCTCTGACGCGTTGCAGCCAGGCATGGTGCTCATAGCCCCAGGTAAAAACATCAATAATGATGTCCGGGTTCGCTGTGTCCCCCGCATAGTACGGCAGCAAGGCCAAATCCGGATTATACACGGTTGCTGGGAGAGGAGTGTCGAGCTCCGGACCATGGGGTCCTCCACCTGCCATTATAACCAGGGGCCTGTTATGCGGGTCCTTCTTCACAACCGCATCGAACTCGGCCAGCTCGCGGTGCCCTCGTGCAATCTCCTTCGGATGCACTGTGGCACGGGCTGCTGGCGGTATCCCTGGGCTATCCCCAGGCCTAGCCTTCTCTGTGGGAGGCGCTTTCTTTGGCAAGCCACTTCCAGGCGGCGCCTTAGGCGCAGGCGCGGCGAAAGCAGGAGTGATTGCCGGTGCGGCACTGTGGCCGACCGCAGGGGACTTCGCCATGGCACTGTGGCCAGGGTCCGGCGCTGCTGGAATCTTCGGTGCAGCCTTTGCCGTTGGGGGCGCCTTCTTAGGCAACTGCCCCTCTGCTGCGGCCATCGCGGCGGGCTCCGTGTCTCCTACGGACGTGCCTACCATGCAATGGTTCGGGAACGCTACGCTTATGCGTCGCTTAGTGTTGTTGCGATTCTCAGCTGTCGTTGTGAAGCTGTGACCGTGGCCTACGCCTACAGTGCTATGACCATGGCCTGCATCTACAGTACTGTGAGTGCGACTTGTTGCCACTGCGTCATCTGCCGCTGTTGCATCTCGAGGTGAGCTCACAGACTCTGAGTGAGCTAAGGCGGCGGCGGCGGCAGACCTAAATATAGGAACTGGCGGCGAGGGGATTTGGAAGCTCTTTATGAGACGGGGTTGTTTCACCTGGGTCAAACCTTCTGTTATGTTTATGCATAACAGCCCTGAGTCATGTGTCCGACACAGCTTGATCCTAATGATGCTATCCTCAGAAGGAAGTCGAATACCACACTCACCAAACCGAAGATCCTTGGTTATACCAAGTTGGGCCTGGGCGTAAAGGGACAAAAGGAGAGGGGCTGTACCCTTAATCTCATGTGAATCAAGGACGCCCGGAACTCTCAAGTCCTGCTCCAATCCCATTATAGAGAAAGGTATGGTCCTGCTACCCAGGGTTTCGGTAGCACCGCTAAGACCCTTGAAGGTACGATTGCCCTCAGGTTTAAACCTCGTGCTGTAACCGAAGTTCGCAAGTTTCCCCGCCGCGTTTGCTATCCAATCGCTACCGTGAACAGTCGAGTTACAGCCCTCATCCAACACGGCGTATACGTGCTTATCCTCGTAGATATTTACTACGGGCAAATCAACCAAAGCCGGATGGATATCTGTGACCCCCTCAGTGAAAGCCACGAAGGCGTGCCTCGTCGCGGAGGCCCTCGAGGAGCGCGATCTCGCCGACGCCACTTCCCAACTGTTGTTGGTCGATGGCGCAGAGTGATCATCTAAGGCCTCTTGCAGGTATCCGAGAAGGTCACCGCGGGATATCACGGGCTCGGTTACGAAGTGACCCTCTATGGTCTCTTGAAACTGGGCAATAGCCGGAACTACTACCTCTACGGGGAGGCTATCCCCCGTGCTGCCGACTATGCTGCGCAGAAGATCGAAGTCCAGGGTGTTGGACTCCCGCAGCACTGTGGCTGCGTCATCCCTAGCCTTTCGCTCGGTCTGCGGCTGCTCATCTAGAAGCATCCCACAAAGCTTGCACTTAATGCGGGAGGTCTTCCTACTGCTACCCGACCTTTCGGTGGAGGTGTGAGGGCATGTGGCCTGGTCTATGACAGGCTTCTCTTTCTTCGTCTTAGTGACGGTGCCGCATTTCTTACAGGTCCGCATGTCTATGTATGCGTTACTCCCCGACTTGTTGAACTCCTTGCAACCTCCCCGGCATTTCCGGGGGCCTTCGCTGGACGAAGCAGCTGACGCGGCGAGGCGAACCTCGGGCTGAAAGGGTTCAGGCGGGGGTTCCTGGCTGAGAGGGACATCCCTTCTCGTGATGCTAATGGGGTTATCATCACGCACATCAAAGTACTCCGTGACCCAATCCAAGAAATCAGCCAAATTTATGGATGGGCACTTCTGCGTGCGTCCCCAAAGAACATACCCAGGAAACGTATACAAGACACGCTCATAAGTCAGACCCTTATGCTGACCAAAGGAGAAAACGCGATCGGAACCCTCAGGCGGGCTGTCACGCATGATCCTAGCGGCGGCTGTGCGCCGAAGCTGTGGTGAGAA
This sequence comes from Symbiodinium sp. CCMP2592, assembly GCA_905221615.1. NCBI lineage: Eukaryota > Dinophyceae > Suessiales > Symbiodiniaceae > Symbiodinium > Symbiodinium sp. CCMP2592. The sequence continues at coordinate 224,616 of CAJNDT010005960.1, forward strand.
GAGGGTTTCATTGCCGCGGCCTTTGCCGGTATTGGTCTTTGAGGGAGTCAGCTCAAGGTTGGCTGGGTAACCCTCGAGCCTACCAGCGCTCGCATTCGACAGATGGACACACTCTGTGTCATCCTCCTCCACTGCGGCGAAATACGCCTGGGGCTTCGGCGCCGCCGACTTTGCGGCTGCGTTGGCAGTTCCCCCAGACTGTGCTGGGGTTGCGGTGGCTTTGGGGCCATTGCCCTTACCGCTAAACTTACAGGCAGCATCTCCGGCCCAATGGCCGACCACACCGCACTTCAGGCACCTACTCTTTGCCTTAAGCTCTGCCAACTTGGCCTTACGATCAGCAATGGTCAAATTGCTACGCACGACTTTCCCTCCGGATTTTCCGGAGGACTTGCCCTTGTTCTTCCCTTTACCTTTTCCTTTCGCCTGGGCAAAGGCGGTCTGTGCCGCGTACGCAAGCTGAACTGACTCGGCATAGGAATCATCCAAATCGTCAATCTCAGCTTCATATGCCACTGCCGTATAGGCGTTGAGTTGCAATGCTAGATCTTCATCATCAATCCATTCATCCGCATCATCTCCCCCAGACACTGTGGCCTGGTATGCTTCTTCGCCGTAGCCGTCACCGTAGCCTTCCGCGGATTCCTGTTGTTCCTGGTGACCATACTCTGCGGCACTACCATCATACCCCATATAGCCAAACTTAGGGTATTGTGGCTTAGCGTCGAAACGTCTCCAGGTCTTACCTGGGCCACTAGGGTCCTTCTGGGTAAGAAGACGTTCCTTCATGTGCACCACTGAGTGATGCTGAACAAGGACGCGTGCGTACTCATCCACGGTGTGTACGCGGGCGGCGGTCTTGACCATTAGCTGTTCGTTCCTTTCCAACCCTGAAAGCTCAACAAGGAGATTAGCCCTCATTGCTTCAGAAAGGCGGATATCAGGATCTAGCTCACGCAAGGTCGACCACCACCGCTTTCGGCGGGCTATGTAAGACAACATAGGCTCGCCGGGTTGCTTTGCAAGTGGGCCCGTCAGGAGCTGTCCCTGACGGAAAAGTTCGGACGCCTCTTCAGATTGAAGAGGGAAGGCTTGCCTCCTGATTTCTTCTATCAGGTAGTCGACGCCATCATGGCGAAGCAGACGTTCCAGGCCGACGTCGCGAGCGATGCAAAAGGCGTCTCCTCGGAGACCCTCCAAGATCTTGCTAACGCATTCGCTCATATCAAGCGACTCGTCCTTAATGTCTTGCAAGGTGTACACCGCCGGATCTGTGTCCGGCTCTTGCTCATCGTCGCCCGCCACTTGGCTGGGGTGCGACGGCAATGACTCCGCATCCTCATCTTCTGCCTCGGACGCGGGCTTAGTCCGTTTTGCGCTGGACGGACTGGCGGGTATACCGCTGCTTCCATCACCATCTGTGGGCGATGCACTGGTCCCCTGACTTGCCCTGCCACGCCACTTCCTTGGTGACTCGCTCTTGGCCCTTGCCGACTCGGCAAAACGCAGGTCCTTAAGAGCTTCGCGCCGCTGCTTCTCCTTATGTTGCAGCACGCGGATCTGTGTCCGGAAGCACCAATCGTGGAAGCCAGCAGCCGTACCGTCGTATATGTACGACCCGCTTTTGGTTTCTGCAGGGCTCAGGTTCTGTGACCAGAGATTGGGCTGGTAACGCAAACCTGCCACGCTCATGGCTTCAGATAGAAGGGGCCTTTGCGCCGCGACTATCACTACTCTACCCAACGGACCCCGGACCACAGGCTCTACGGGGGTGAAACACTAGTGGTTGTCCTCACAGCTCCGCTACCAGTTTGAAGCAGGAACTGGATTAGTGAGTGTCCAACCACACAAACGAGCGCACTTTTTGGTCTGAGCCCAAGACGTCTGTCGAATAGGGTGCGTTCAGAACTAGCACGAAAACTACGCTCGCATGAGGACATGTCAACACGGCACTTCAAGACAGGGAAATTTCACAAGGGTTGAGGGTTTAGGGCTTAGGGGTTTAGTGGTTTAGGGCTTATCACAGGGCATCTACAGATTGGCATATGTCTGTGTCTGCGTGAACATGTGCATATCCATACCAAAATATAGACATGTGTGTATCTTTATGTAGCTAGTTCTAGACTAGCCGAATTACATATTGCTTTTGCACCTTCGGTTCGAAAATTATGCATGTTGTGTCAAATATTCCTGTCTAGGCGTATCCGCCCACAAATCTGTGTCTATGCTTGTCGGTCTGGAGGCTCGTAGTATGAACCAAGCCCTCAGGTATCGGTGTGAAGGAACCTGGCCGGTTGACGAGTTCGATGGCAATTTCTGTTGAACAACGGCATCCCTGCCGTTGCGACTGTTCGTTACGCTTCGTGGCTTTTGCACACCACTCTGATGCCTGTTGCGTATGGATTGGCGGCACTGCAACTAAGTATAATGCGGATGGCGAAGGCAAGCTGACCTCGACCTGATCGACCGGCAAATGCGAAAGATTTGCAAGTGTTTAAGGATGCATGAAAGCTACGGCTACTATCAGCGTTGAGCGCACGCCTCCTCGTCCTCAATCTCGTCGTCCTCCTCCTCGCCGTCGGAGGTCTGGTCCCGCGCTTCCATCGCAGGCTTAGCAGGCGCCTGAGAAATCCAAGGGTGACATGGTTGCGACGGCAAGGTGACCTGGTTCCCTGGCTTGTCTTGCTTGTTGCTGCCTTGCAGATTCCCGCGATTGAGAGTTTTGGCTGCTTGGCTGTGGTTTTCGCGCAGCACGGGTGAATCCGAAGCCTTTTCGGCCCAAATCCGAATCTCGAGAGCTGAGCAAACCGCGAAACTGTCGGGCTACCCAGAACCCCATCTCAAACCCAGGGCCGTTCCTGCATCTGAGGATCAGCCGTTCTTCGGCGCAACCCGTGTGAGGATGTCGCGGCTTTGCTTGGCATCTCGGACTCATCTCGGCGCTGTTGGACGCTGAAGCTTCGAGGGATTGAGGTTACAGCTACAGGATCTTTCAAGCGCCCAGGGGTGTTGAATGCAACAGAATTGAGATCAGGTGGGCCAGGCTCTGTCGCTGAGACTGTCTTCTTACTCACTATTCGGTACTATATACATCGCAAGTATGACTATGTCGGTCTCTATTCGATGGCAGTGCTGAAGGCAACGAGAAAGCCCACTCCTCACAACATATTCCGAAGGAATGCACAAGCCTGCAAAGTCCATCAAAGGTCTATCATCTCTGTAATGGCTTTCCTCAGACACGGTGACCGCCACCGACTGTCACATTCTGACATGCCATACGGGCCTTAATGATTAATACGGGGCTTTGGGGTATATGCTACTATAATCCTAATAAGGAACCCCCCCAAAAACATGGTACAGGTAATTTTTTTCGGTCCCTATGTTACTCGACATGGAGAACCCAGAGCAGACTCAACCGAAAGCTCCTGAATGCAAAACCACCCAGTGCAGATCCCGGCGCTGTCCAGGTAAATGTCCTCCTGGGAGTTTCCGAAAAGTAGGGCTACTTTATTTCGGGTCCTTATAAAAAGGTAGGGCTACTTTATTTAGGGTCCTTATAATAAGGTAGGGGTACTTTATTTAGGGTCCTTATCATAAGGATCCCACTCTTTAGGATGCTATATTAGGGTCGGGACCCATTTTCGGAAACTCACACCTCGCACTCCACAGCATCCTCTGATCCGGAGCTGGCACCGTCCTGGAGTATGTAGGAAAGGGTTTAGGGTTTAGGGTATAGGGTTTAGGGCTGTTTCTTGGGAATGCTTGCGCTCTTGGGCCCTTCGGGACCAGGACTTGGCCCTTCGGCTGCTTCAGGTGATGGGGGGAGCTGTAGACAGTATGGGAGTTTCCAACAATTAGGGTGCCTTATTTTAGGGTCCTTACAATGAGGGTTCTACTATTTAGGGTACTAATATTAGGGTCCCGCATTTTCGGAAACTCCAGTATGGTGCCGGGCTCTTGTTTCAGCAATGCAGACGGGCCTGGTTCATGCGCGGCTTTATGGCAGCACTCCAGCCATTGCGAAGGAAAGCGCAACTCTGGGACTCGGGGGGTTTAGGGTTTAGGGGTTTAGGGTTTAGGGGTTTAGAGTTTGGGATTCTGGGATGGATGCTTCAGCGAACCGGTCACCACGTTTGGGAAAAGGAATACGTGGAGAGTGTTGACATGCCTTTTCTTACCTTCAATGCGACTTCTGCGACTCACAGTAAGCCCATGCTGTTCATCACCAAAACAGCTTGAAGACAGCGCACGCCATCGGCGATCGCGTGGGTTTTGAATGCTGTCCTGAGCTTGATGGATGCTCTGAGGCACGGACGCCAGCTTTCTCGCATTGTTGGCGTTCACGCTAGCTGCTGTGTCCATGTGGTCCGTGTAATGAGACACCTTAACACGACAGTTTCTGAGTCAGAACCATTCAAGCTGGACGAGGCATTCACGAGATAAGCCACAAGAAGAACACGCAAATCTGGGATCTAAGCAGACGAGGGGATTTGGGGCCGAGTCGGCCACGTGCATGGTCGCATCGATGAGCCGCAAGTATTTTCGCTCATCGTACGTAAGCCTGTCGATGACAGAGGCTTTTGGACGTCTGCTTCTTCAATGCGTCATTTGGACTTGCATAGGAGGCCGTAAATCGAGGGCCGAGGACCGAAAAGCAATCGAAGTGCCTTGTAGGCCATAGCAAGCTCTTGCTTCTCTTAGCGCGGGGCTTGCACCTCGGTAGGCCTCGGATTATGGAGATGTAGCCTTCACAGCTGCAGCTGATCGCAGCTGCAGCAGTAGATAGCAGCAGCCACCGTGGAAAAAAAATGCATAAGATGGTCTTCGATCTTCAACGAGTGGATATTATCGGGCTCCGGACTGCTGACGCTGGCATGCGCAGGATCTAAGCCCGAAGTAGTCAGGAAATCTTGCACAGAGTGGAAAGGCTTGATCGTCTTGATCGCATTATTTTACCAGCAATATGCTTTTCTACATTAGGCTGCCTCTTAAGGTGGCTCGTAAATACCGGCTTTATGCAGTACGGACACGGAACAACCCCATGCTTGGTTTCCTATCCTAAACCTGTAACTCTTTCCCCTAGACCCTAAAGCTTAAACAGTGGTTTCCTATCAAAGAGGAGGCCTCATGGGGACGAACTTTGCTCGTTCGCAGAAGTCCAGATGATCGGAGGAGGAGCTGTCATCCTTCATGCCTTGGAAGGGAAGCCTACCTTAAAGGCCTTGATCATAAGGATCCTACTATGTAGGATACAAGCAGGGTCCCCTATTCCGAAAACAAGCTTGCCTGAAAGTCCTCATAACAAGGATCCCAGTATGTAGGGTACAATATTTGGGTTTCCTATTCCGAAACCCAGATAAGCCCGGATCAGGATTTGGTTAGGAGTCTCCGCATGTCCAGTTGCGATCCTTAGCCCACTAGCCCAAACTGACAGCCTGCACCCAAAATCCATGTCCTTTCGGCACCGAAACCACGGAAGCAAGGATTTGGCTCAGCCAGGCACCTGTTTTCACCTCACTGTATTGATCGGCGATAGCCTGGCATCTATGAATCCAGTGCACGTAAAGATGGCGAGACATATGTCCTCAACTGATGCTGCTTCTAGTACTCTTGAAACTGGCCGTACTATCGTTACGACCAGTATTCTGAACCTGATCAAACTCTCGTTGCTGTTTCGGTAGGGTTGTTATTGTTTCCATAAGTGCGATGATAGTGGTGATGGAAGAGGGTGACGAGAAGGATTGCAATCGCGCAGAAAGTTATAAGATGCTGATGCTGCTGACGATGATGACGATAACAACGACGACGATGACGATGGCATGGTGATGATGATGGTGATGACAGTTGTTACTATTCCTTGCCGTTGTGCTGCCACGGATGGTGCTGGTGGTAGCAACGATGGCAGATGTGGCGGTCAACGTTCAGTCTTTGTACGATGACGACCTCCCACTTTGCAACTCATATACTACTACTACGACGACGACTACTTCTACGACGACTACTGCTACTACTACTACTACTACTACTACTACTACTACTACTACTACTACTACTACTACTATTACTCCTGCTACTACTACTACTACTACTACTACTACTACTACTACTACTACTACTACTACTACTACTACTACTACTACTACTACTACTACTACGACGACTCCTGCTAGTACTACTACTACGACGACTACTACTACTCCTGGCTATCCATCCTTCGTCTTCAGTCTTTTTAGAGATGAGCGAGGTGTGCGTAGATGTCTACGGCTGCCACGACCACGACCGTGTTGTCCCTCAGACATAGTAGCATTGCTGTCTCCTCATTTTCAGAGCTGCTTCAGCTCCGATTGCCTTGCGAACTTCGCAGCATGCTGCGGCTGCGGTTCTACGGGAACCGGCTTGCTTACAGCACACTGTCAACATGTAGTTGCCTCCTGAACATCATCACCTTCTGCCCGGTGTCAAGGAGCGCAAGACAAGCTCGCAGTCGACGGCCTTTTGTCTGTCTTCCTCTGAAACTTGGTAGAGCTCAGCAGCCAAGCCGTAATCCTGCCACGAAACGTCACATGTCAGCCTTGCAGCCCCCGACAGACTTTGGACAAGATCTTTGCAGATTGGAAACGCGATTTGCGGAGCACAGTGGCACAGTCGATCTCTATATGTATACATAAATACGTATGTATATATGTATGTGTACACGTACATATATAGATACACATATGTGTACATATAAATATGTATATATATATATAAATAAATATATATATATATATATACACGCAGAGAGAGAGAAAGAGAGAGAGAGAGAGAGAGAGAGAGCGAGAGAGAGCGAGAGAGAGAGAGAGATAGAGAAGGAGAAAGAGCCCTGCACCTGCGCAATCTTGCGCCGGCAGTCCGGGACCTCCACACGATGGCGAGTGTGCCGTCGAAGTGGCTCATTATTGTCAGTGCTCGTGTATTTTGACAACCACCCATATATTGAACCCTCATGGTCCTGAACCCTAAAAGTTTAGGGTTTCGGGTTTAGGGTGACTACAAGTTACCCTATATATATATACATATGCTTTCACGCTGATTTTAAAGTGGCTCAAGGCCGAACTCGTGGCTGGAAGAAAGCACCTGCAGGGAAGTCCGAGGGACGGCTTAGGTTTTGGGGTTTTAGGGTTCAGGGTTTAGGGTTTAAGGCTTTAGGGTTTTAGGGTTTTAGGTTTAGGGTTGAGGGTCTGCCACGGCCTTGCGAATGACGGTCTGCAGTAGGCGTCGAAGAGTGCCCTGACAGTCACTTCTTGCACCGAAGCCACACTGCACCAAACCTTTGGAATCAAACCACCAGGTACCAAACCACCCCAGAAAGAATGGAGTGGAGAAGCTTAATAGGAGAAGATGTTGACTAGCGAGACACTAGGATGTCTATGTGTCTGTTTATTATCCTTTTGGCGATCTACTCATCTGTCTATCTACACACCCAGCTGTCTATCTGTTATCTCTCTCTTTATCTGAATATTAAATCTATCTATCTGTCTGTCTCTCTCTCTCTCTCTCTCTCTCTCTCTCTCTCTCTCTCTCTATCTATCTATCGATCTATCTAACTATCCGTATGTCTCTAGGCCTGTCTCTCGATCTATCCTTCTTTCCGTCTAGCCACCTCTGTCTCGCTCTACCTTACCATCCATCCATCCATCCATATATGCATGCATCCATCCATCCACCCACCCACCCGCCCAGCCATTCATCAATACATCTACATACGTATATACGCATGCATGTATCGGTGTTTGGTCATGTCTGCATATGCTGCATATGAACGAATGAATGAACAAAAATGAGTGAATGAAGTAAGGAAGCATGGAAGGAATGAACGAACGAACGAATGAATGAATGAAAGAACGAAAGATGCCAAGAAATAATGAATTAATGCATGTGTGAATGTGTCTGTGCGTATGTACGTATGCATGTGCCTTTGCAGGAATGAACCGACCTGCGAGTACTTGGAAGAATGTATGAAACCATGAGCTAATGTATGTCTGCCATACAGCGTAGGAATGTATGTCGGAAAACGCACGCTGTATTGCATGCTTTTGAAATGCAGTAAAACAAAGCGTGCTCTCTTGTATCTAGCGTACATACGGCCAACAGGATCTGAAAAACAACCGGTGCTGAGGTGGTTCCTGCCTCGTCGCAGTTGTCGATCGCTTCGATCATGCTCTCTGGACCTGTGAGCTCACATCCCCCAGTCGCACTTCAGAGCGACAACCAGCACTTCGTCTTGCTTGAATTGAATGACCCGTTCAAGGTCTGTGGATGAAGGCTTGGTTGAGGCGCGTATCAGGCTCAACTTTGGCAAGGGCCTCAGCAGGTCGTCTGGCATGACATCGCTAAAACAGTCAGCTAGACGGATGAGCGTCGAAAACTGTGGGATACCGAGTAGCTGCAGGAAGCTTGCCACACCTCACCACCGTCACATGTCCTGCTACTAGTAAACGACAAAAGAGCTCCTCTTGTGCTGGATGAGTGCCATCGTGAGGATTGCAGTTCACACACCGGAAACAGTCTGCGTTTGCTGTTGTTGCCAAAGCTAGACGTGGTGGCAAAAGAAGAAGTTGCAACAGCAGCAGCAGCAGGAGGAGCGGGAGCGGGAGCGGTGCGGTAGCTGAGCTGTGGCAGTAGCAGCAGCGGTAGTAGTAGTAGTAGTAGTAGTAGTAGTAGTAGTAGTAGTAGTAGTAGTAGTAGTAGTAGTCCAGTCGGTTGCTGCTGTTGTCCTACGATGAAGATATCACTACGGTACAAATTCTTCACGCTGCAAGCCGCCAAGGCCACCGCTTCTGCTCACTGGGGAATCGACAGCCATGGCCTGCATTCCCAGCAGACATGTTGCGGTTTAGGGTTCTCGCTGTCTCGCTGTTGGTCATGTTGGGTCAGAGTCCTTATAGGCGTGTTCTACGTACCTCCGTGGGATGATAGAACAGGAGTGGGTTTCTGATTCGGGCTTCCAGGTATACTAGGTATATTAGCCTATAGTGATAATAACGAGCCCCTCCCCCCCCCCCCCCGAAAATTGCATAGGTAATGGTGGTGGTAGCGATAGTGGACGTCGAATCACGTTTCGCAGAAGCTCTGTGTCGGCTCCAAGGATGATTCAGCTTGTGTTCTGAAGCGCCAGAGTGTTTTGTCGATTGAGAAGCCGTAACCCAGACTCCATTGTGAGCCTCTGACTCTTCTACAAGCTTTTGAGTCTAAGTTAGGAACCTGATTAAGAAACCTTGGGCCTTTGTTAGGGTAGGGTTCCGTGTATGAATCCTACTATTTTGGGGTTATAGGCCCAGGGTTTCTTAAGCAGGTTCCTACATTAGGTTGGACATGTGCCACCATTCTCTCCGGAAGAGTTTCGCAGTAAACTCAGATCGCGGCTTCCGCCATGGCGGAATCCACCCGCACAAAACTTCCAACCCGATTCTAAGCTTTTCGCGTTTTGGACTGCTTTTGTAGGGTGAAAGTAGGTATTTGAAGCTTTGCATTGCGATTTTGGCTGATGCTCTGAGAGCTACTGTCCAGTCGCACATACAAAGCATCGCTGCCAACTGAAGACAACATCAAGCGTTGCCGCTGAGCTTGTTTTCTCAATTAACAAACATGGCTCGCAAACATTCCAACTAGCTTTGGAGATGGCGGCAGAAAGACTGGCACCTTCCAGACATGCATGCCCGAGCTGCAGATCACTGCACGACAGCGGAGCAAACCGCCAACCAATCACAGCGATTCAGACGTTGAGGTGGGAGCATGCAAGGCTTTGTATGGTGCTGTTTTGTCGGGGTTTTGTGTTGGAAACAGGACCTGATGGAGAAGGCAGGTTAGCAGAATGCTGTACAACCGTAGACTGCCAGAGCTCGCGACAACGATTGCCATCGGCACAATGACTTTTTGCTGGCCTCATGCCGGGCTCAGCTAGTGGGGGAAGTCTTCGAAGCCGGATGATGCAGATTTTGTAACACGGCAGGTTGCTGCTCATGAAGCCACTCAGTCTTCCGTGGAGCTCCAGCTTCACAAGCTTCGCCGTGAGCGTCTTCCGGGCACGTCGACAAGAACAACTGGAGCAAAGACGCACTCGTATGTATAATAGCATCGCCATCACGGTGCTCAGCTCCCAACAGATCGCCAACTGACGATTCCTCTTTGCTTGCCTTTACTTGTGCGGTTGTGACTCTACTTAAAGGATCATGGGACTTAGTAAGTATGGTTATAAGTATCTTAATCGGAGTCATAAACAGACGTAAGTGTAGTTACCCTAGTAATAACCCCTGTTACTAAGTCCCATGATCCTCCAAGTAGGGTGCCTCGTGCTATCCATGCTGGGCTTCTCGGCTCTCCTCGCGGCACCGGCTGCAGACGCAGAGGAACCCGAACCTAGTTCATGGTTGGGATAAAATTAAAAATGTAAATTGTTGTTCCTTATTGGGTTAAGTGCCCATAAACATGTAAAATGTTACCCAACTGTGACAAAGGAACTGATTCTGGATGATGCGACGCCTGACTTGTACAGGGCTTAAGAGCGTCTGTCCATCCACGTAAGAAATGCAAACCTCATCACCAGAGGCTAAGGGCCGCAAGGCATAAAGAGTCGCCTTGGCACGGCCTCCCTGCGTGTGCGTGTGGAAGAAAGCATTCGGACAGCAGCTGTGGTTTGCCAAATGAAGCCAGAAAAACAAGCCCAAGCCGTTCCTAGGTTCCTGAGTAGCCTGTGAATAAGTGAGGGTGCGCTTTTTCATAGCATTCTGTGAGACCCCCACATAAAAAGGCAAAAGGCTACTACTCAGCAACCTGGGTTCGTCGCTCCTGTCTCGCGCACAATGTGAGCATCAAGACGGACGACAGTAAGCAAGTCAGCCACCACATCCGAAGCCACTGACTGCTGGAAGCTCGGGTCCATTGCTTTGTGCATCTCTTCGGCGTGCAGCTTGTACAAATTGCTTTTTGCATCCTGCAGCTGCGGTCTGTAGAATGCGGCGAAAAGCTCCAATCGCCGACGCCGTTCTCGCATCCCTGCGCCTTCTTGGCTTCCTTGACTCGCGCCCTCACTCGATAAATGGCTTGGGATATCTTGCAACAGGTAGACAAAGTTCGTAACCACTCCCCATATCGGCTCCCTTTGCGCTCGAGACCGCTCGGGGGGCCTGTTAGAGAAGACCTTCTCAATCCTTTCCTGTGGACAGATTGAATCAACCACAGCCACATCCTTCAGAATGACTTCACGCTGAACAATCGGCTTCTTCACATACAGGCCACGTCCTGCTGCAGATGTGCCCATCGCACAAAGCCGGGGATCCTCACCCGGACAGTCCCCTGTTTCAGCCGCCAGTCCCGCGACGCGGCGAACGGCCATGGATGCACTGAGGCATGCCAGCGCTTTGCAGGCCACGTGCAAGTCCTGAAAAAGGCCGGAACGGGAGGCCATGAAGGCTCAAATACATGTAGGACAGCAGTTGCCCATTCATGCGATTACCTCGCGAGACTACATGCTGCGCGAAGCAAATCACGACTGAGCAGCATACAGCGTACACGTGCATACCCATGGACCAAGGGTAATTAACTCGGAAAGAATCGGCTCTGAAACCGTCCGAACACGTACTCGAGGACTCTGGGCATCGGGGTCTGTACTTTGAGCTGCTCACCCATGGGTTTCTCAGTGTCAGGCTATTCCAGGCGTTTAAAAGCTCGGATCCCGCTCGCTGGCTTCGGTGGCCTTCAGTTGGGTGTTTCCGAGAATAGGGGACCCTAATATAGTACCCTAAATAGTAGGATCCTTATTATAAGCACCCCCAAATAAGGTACCTAATTTCGGAAACTCCCAGTTCCCCACTCCATGCCCGGACCCGGTGCAAACGAGTCTTTCCGTGCGCCAGCTGCAGGGATCAGGTGACTTCCCGGACTCACCACGCTGCCCGGTGCTGCAGGAGACCTAAAATGCATGTGTATGCATATAAGACGTGCGTATACATACATGATATTGGGTTATAAAGGTCGTCATCCGTTTCAATCTGCTTTTGATTTGTTGAGTATTCCAGTATAGCTATATCATGCTATGTTATAGGGACGATGCAGAACCATCTATTTGCCTCAGTACCTAAATGACGAGGACTGGGCCAACCTGGTCGTAGCGACCAACCTGAAATAAATCCAAAAGTCTACATTTCCCACAGGAAACTCCGAACCCTATACCTGTCTATGACAGCAGACAAGCTCGCTGTGATTCGGCTGACGCGGCTTTGAAGCTTAAAGTTTAGGGTTGAGGATGCAGGAGACAAGGTGTATGGGGCTCAGGGAATTGAAAACAGAGCCTGGCCTCAGGTCACAGCCGATCGCGAAACCAGGTCTGCACCGCCTTTGCTGCCACCTGCACCACGGCTCGGCATGGGGCATGACTTCCATGACAGCCCAATACCATATTGCTCAATCAAGGCCACCCCTCTTATTGCTGACGATCTCTGCGACGCCTACTGGTACTGCCGCTACTACCGTTCAGGGCTTGGGTTTGCTTGATGGTACTTGGAGGTTCATGGGTAGTTATGAGAAAGGTTGTAAGTAGGATAACTAGACTTACAACCCATGATAGTGGGACTTATGACCCCACTTATAACTACCCATGAACCTCCAAGTATGCCCACGATCGGAGCGAGAGGCGGCCATTTTTGCACATGGCATGACGGATAATTCTCCTCCCGGAAGAAGCTATCCCTGCACTGTCAGCTCCTGTTCCCGAAATCGCTTGACTCAGAAGATCAGCGAAGTCTTCGCATCAACCTGTCAAGCTCGATGGCGAGCGCTTCGCACCTCAGACGGCAGCGACCGAACAGTGCAAAGCCTCGTCCAAAGCCTCAGTCTATCTGCCCATACCCTAACTCCAGAACTCGAGCTATCCTGCAGCTTGAACCCTAAACTCCCTTTTTCTGCCCGAACTTCCGCAAGGGGAACGCCTCGAGCTGTTGTTCTGAAACCACATGTGGCCGCCGGGCATCTCGATCACCTCAGGGATTCAAAGGGGTCCGACCCTTAGGGGACACGCTTGGGGGCACCATACGACGAGTATCGGGCTCTACAATGGGATCCCCTTTAAGGGTGCTGCAGAGTTCCATGGTAGGGTCTCCCTTTCAGGGTGCAACACGGTGCCCTAATGGGGTTCCTTTTCAGAGTGCTATGGGGTTCTATGATGGGGATGCCGTTAAGGGCTGGGATCAAGCCTTACAAATCCTAAACTTAAATCCCATCCCTAAACCACAGTCCTAAGTCGAATAGCTCATGTTGCGAAATTCGGCTTCTTGAACTCCCCTCTACTCATGGTTTTTGCTTGGCGCTGGCTCCGAACCATGGGCGCCTTTTGGTAGCTGGTTTCACATTGGGGTTCAGGGATGTTTGGGTCAATTAAAGTTTGGAAAGATAGGCGAAACGCAACCACAAAATCGGCGTAAACTTCCTTTCTCCACCGCCAAACACCCTCGACGCCTTGTAGTAATTAAGCCTTATAGCCCTAAACCCTGCGCCCGCTTATGAAAAGCTGTTTAGATCCCCGATGAGAAAGACGGCAGTAGGTGAGAGGTACGGGTTCTCGGTGTTGAAAATCGCTGATTAGGGGTCGCAGGTGTAGGTGCACCGGTTCGAGTTTGGATTTAGGATGGTTTACGGTTGCTGCTTACGCAACTTGAGAATCCAAAGCTTTGCTGGCTGCCCACGAGATAATGGAATGCTATGTCAAAATACTAGCACTAGCAGCAGCGACAATGACCAAACTCATAGCACCCACAGGATTGAGTGTGGAAAGGAGTGACCTCTGGCTGTGGCTATGATAGCACTGACAGGGTTTAGGGTTGCCTTCGAAGCCTCCAACTTCCTTTAAGGGCCTTGATGCTTGAATAGACCCTTTACCTACATATGCTTTGTGAGCAAAAGCAGGGGGGTAAGTAATCAGGAGTCTAATTTAGGGGCCTTAACAATTGAAATAGGGTTTTGGGGCCCATTACAGGATAATTGTAATCAGGAACCCCCATAGTATGGCCCTATAGTGCGTTACTTGCAGGCAGGGCTTAGGCTGCTCTGCACCTCAAGGCAAGGAGCCAAAACTGACTCTGCAGGTTGTGCTAAGTTAGGACCCCTTGAAGAGAAGCTAAGTGAAGCTTGCTTCAACACCAGCTCGTAATCAACAGCGAAATCTCCGCATTACCACCAAGGACCCTAAACCCTAAACCCTAAATCTCAAATCCTCGTTTCAGCCAGCCTCGCCTTGAAGATCTCAGGATCCGCTGAGAGGTTCTTCCACTCGTTGACTGCTGAGCGAGGCCTCGCTGTTCTGTTGAAGTCTCAAAACATCACCCTGTACTGCTAGATGGGAGTTTCCGAAAATGGGGTACTCTAATGTAGTACCCTGAATAGTAGGATCCTTATTATAAGGACCCTAAAATAAGTTACCCCTGTTTTCGGAAACTCCCAGATGGGTTTTCGTCGCGAGAAGACAACCGCACCGGCCCGTATGGGACCGTTGCAGGGCCCCAAGTTTTCAGAAGGGTACGAGCTAAGGATTCGAGGGCATCTGAACATCCGAAGACAAGACATAGCTCACCGTGCAAACCAAGTCTTAAATGTAAATTTCTAGGTCATGATCCGGGGCCAAAGCCTTATGATGAGCTTTCATTCAGCCCTGGAGACGAATGCTTTGTGAGGCGAAAAAGCTCGGGGCTGCTGCTTGTGGCCTTCCTTGAGGCCCTGGCACTGCCTCATCTTCCGTGCCGTAGAAGGCAACTGTGCGGAGGCCAAGGGTCGACAATTGCTGCCTATCTGAGTTACATGCAGTAGCACCAGCACCAGCATCACCACCGCCACCACCGCCACCCCCACCACCAACAGCCACAGCGACAGCGACAGCGACAGCAACAGCGACAGCAGCAGCAGAAACAACAACAAAACCAGCAGCAGCAACAACATCAACATTGTTTGCCAACTTTATTTAGCAGCCACTGCAAACACGAAACACAACAAGTGCTGCGGTGCTGTTTCATGGTGTTCTAGTGCCATTGCGTGTGTGTGCGTGTGTGTTGTTTGCAGCTGCTACAGTATGACTATGACGTCTTGCCTGTCGGAGTACTCGGCGAACGGGTGCATGAGGCTGTGGACACTCTGGTTCGGATGGTGGTGGTGGTGGTGGTGGTGGTGGTGGTGGTGGTGGTGGTGGTGGTGGTGGTGGTGGTGGTGGTGGTGGTGGTGGTGGTGGTGGTGGTGGCGGTGGCGGTGGCGGTGGCGGTGGCGGTGGCGGTGGCGGTGGCGGTGCGGTGGCGGTGCGGTGGCGGTGCGGTGGCGGTGCTGGCGCTGGCGCTGGCGGTGGTGGGACATTACTGTGGCTGCTGGCATTGCTGCACATCGGAAGGCCAAATTGATGTTAAACTACGCTCGCAAATATTGACTATTAATTACTCTTGTTGCTATCCGTGTTGCCAGCTCGCTGAATGTGTGCCATTACATTGCAACCGACCAATGACAAACGGCAGCCTACTGGGCAAAAGAGAGGATGGTCGGCTTCTGGTAATGGAAAGTCCTGCCGCGTCCCCCGTTCCGGTCTGCAACATGTTCGAAGCTGCGTGTCACATGATAAAACTCATACAATCCTCAACCCCACCAGATCCGTTCATGCTCTGGTCGCAAACTGCCTACACCAGTGATCGAATCAGAACGTGCTGCTGTGGTTGTGTCGGTTTGGACACGATAAAGAGCCAGCAACAGCGTGACACTCGCTACGAATCATAAACTGACAATAGCAGCTTCTCAAGCTCTGCCAGGCAGACTCATGCGCGATGCAGGCCACAGATGCAAGGATCCTACCATGCGATGGATTCTATAGAAACCAGATGTCGGCGAATCCTTATTCTTACGCGGCTGTTCATAGGGTCCTTGGTGATCCAGTGGTCGATGAGCAAGGATCGCGCCACAGGCCAAAGCTCTTGGCTCTGGTAGGCCTGATAGCCTTGGTAACACCGGAATTGAATCCGGAAAGTCATAGGGTCGGAATCGAAACCCCAAGTCCCTCAATAAACCCAAAGTGGAGAGTAGGGCTGCAGGCAAGCGTCCCATGTGGCTCTTGTAGGCAAGCTTCGGGTCACAGCCCCAGCCTCCCTGGCACAAGTCTGCAGCATGCGGTACAGAAGCTTGACCAAAATTGCAAATACAAGGGCTCTTCCACAGCTCAAGAGTGTGTAAGTGTATGCATGCATGTATGTATGCATGCACGCATGTATACATGAATATGCATACATAGATCCATCATCCATCCGTCCATCCGTCCATCCATCCACCCATGCATCCATGCATCCCTGCATCCATGCATCCATGCATCCACCCATCCAGCCAGCCACCCACCCACCCATGCATCCATGCATCCCTGCATCCCTTCCGCGCAGCCGTGCATCCGTGCATCCATCCATCCATCCATCCATCCATCCATCCATCCCGCCAGCCAGCCAGCCAGCCAGCCATGCATCCATGCATCCCTGCATGCAATGCCATGCATGTATGCATACACAGGTACACACATGTCCACCTATCTGGATACTCTGTACGTACGCATTTTGTATACATAACGAAGACATGAGCCAATTAATCCATGGGTCGCCCTTTCTAGCTGCTTATCCAACTAGCTACCGAAACATATCTCTGTGTGTTTAGGATAGCTCTGTAATACATACATGTATATGTACAGATCTGTATCAATCCATCCATCCATCCATCCATCCATCAGTTGACCGCGGCCGATGTGTCTATGACTCGTACGTGTCGTTGCATCGTTTGTGTCAATGCGTGCGCATGCACAGGTATCGCGAGCAATTGAAAGCCGTTCGTGCTTTCTGTGATACTGTGTACATCTTGTCTGTTGATCATACGCTGCTGCCGATGAACATAGCTGTACATGCATGTATATGTATATGTACATATGTACATGATTGATTGATTGCTTGATTGATTGACTGCCTGCCTGGCTGGGTGATTGGCTGGGTGAGTGAATGAGTGAGTGAGTGAATGAGGCCTGTAACAGTGATATAGGGGTCTTTGTTATTAGAAATTGGTTTGGTGTCCCATTATACTATGACTATCATAAGGAGACCTGCAAAAAATAGTCTAGGTAAGTATTGAGACCCCTGTATTAAACCCCAAACCCTACAAACCCTAAACCCTACGTAAACCCTATAAACCCTAAACCCCCAAACCCCAAAAACGTATGCACGCATCGCATCCCCCAACGTTTGGATTCGGCTCCACCTTCACCAGGTTGGTGAAGATTCGCAGAGGAACACAGACCTGCTGCCTGCAAAGGAACTGCCTATAGAGGGTACTATAAGGGTACCATCAGGTCTGCAAGGGTAGTATGAGGGTTCTAGAAGGGCACTGGTATGGTTTCCATTGCAGTTCGTTTTAAAATTATCTTGTAGGATCCTAGATATACGGGTTAAAAAGAAAAATGAACTACAATGGAGACCAGAGGTAAGACATAGCCGAAGCCAGAAAGCTGTGGAGCGATGAAAGCAGCATGATACGAGCCTCGAAGCCCGAGGGGGCTCTCTCGACACGACGTTCAGACTTGGGGGGCAGCGGCTTGAAAACCGCAAGCTCGAAACCCGGTGCCCGATCTGCAGAAATGCTCCCTGGCTTCCCGACTCTCATCTCGCTTCCCTACTTAAAGGATCATGGGACTTAGTAAGTAGAGTTATAAGTACCTGAATTGGGGTTATAAGTAATTATAAATAAGTCCCATGATCCTCCAAGTACCCTCGGAGCCTCTTCTGCAAAGTGCTGAGGTCCAGCGACGGCATTGCGCTGGGCACGCCGAAATTGCTCACGAAGAGCCCCTGTGCGACATGTACAACTAGGTGAATGAGGTCATGGCAGACATGTGGCTGAAGCAAGTAAGTAGATGTGAAGGAGCATCCCAGGCCTTGATCTCTACGTTGTGCTCATATCTGAGACGCTTCACCACGTAGTACGCAAAGTGTGAGCCCTGCGAGTGAGCGAAGACGTAGTTCGATCCTCTTCGCTTCATCTCCTGCATTGCAAAGTACAAAGTTAGTGGCAATATGGTACGAGTAGATCAGGTTGACTTCTGCTACGGCCTTTCGCTTGAGCATTCTCCACAACCTGTGATCTTGTCTAACGTCTGGGCTCCCCTAACCCTGAACCAAAATCTAAGCCCAAAACCCCTCATCCCTAAAATAGCCCGTTATATATATATATATATATATACTATAACCATAAGACTAGGTAATTATATTATACTTTAAATTACAAAAAGGTGAACACTAAGGCCCCCATATAAACCATCTCCTTGGCCAGTGACATGGCCATGACTTTGATGGCAAAGGTTCCTAGTTCACTGTTGGGATAGGATTAGACATGTACATTTTTATTCCTTATTGGGTTTAAGTACCCATAAAAATGTAAAACGTTACCCAACTATGACAAAGGTTCCAGTCGGATAGCCTTCGTCGGCCTCCCTCTCGCCTCGCCCAGGCATCTCCAGTGCGTAGCAGCAGATGTCCTTGCCATCACGAAAACGGAGGGACTTAGGTACTTTGATGGGGTATACTTCCCTAAATCATCATAGTATTTCCGAAGATAGAAACCCCACATTCTACCATACAGGTACTTTGGACCGTTTGGGATAGCATAAGGGACAGAGGGAGAAGGAGTCAGTGCTATGACAAAACGGACTGAGTCATATGACATACAAACTACTGTAGTATTGCGGGTTTTCAGGCCGCGGGAAAATGTCCGACTGGATTTAGTAACGAAATCCTGCGGTCCTTGGGCATCTTCTGCACAACCGGAATGTACCTTGGCGTGCACGAATTCGAAGTATTACACTATTGCTAGTGTCTTGGGCTTTACAAGGCAGCACCGGCGACACGGGGCGTGAAAGGTGGGCTTCATCTTGTGGCAGTGGTGTGCAAGAACTGCTGAATGGCTAAACAAACCCCTTGTCGTGCCAAGCGACGCCGAAGAATTTCCTCCCAGCCACGGGAAGAAAAAGATGCGGGTCCTCAGTCACGCACAAGTAGAAATGAACGTAATACCGATCAAGAATGGCATTCACAACACCTACGCTAGTCACAGTGTGAAGGGTAGTGTTTCGTTCGTTTCGACTGAAGATCTTCTCGTGAATGATAGCCACTGTAGCAGTCATGATGGTCTGATGGAAGTATCTGGCTGGTCTGTTGAGCAGCTCTCGCGGCTCAAACACCGTGAAAGAAGAAACGTGTTCGAACATATTCACATGCATGAAGGACGACAGTGAAGAACGAACCAAAAGCCAGCTTGCCACGAGACGTGGTTGAGTAGAGGCAACAACTTGATGCAAACCAAGCGAACAGTTTAGCTATCTCACAGATGCATACGCTGTACTTGCCGAAGACCGTATGTGCTAGCACATTAGATGGTGAATCGGTGAAACCACCCTCCGCCATCGTTTCTGACATTCTGTCATCTGTTGTATCATTGCTTATAGGGCTTATTATAATATTGATAGTACCACAAAGATGTCAAGATCCAGACCAAGGCGCAAGAAGTCACCGCCGCCCTTGTCGAGACGGACCAGGAGCTTAGGATCCTGTCGTTGTTTCACTTCTACGGCTCGACAGTGTATGCCTTAGGTCTTTCTGGTGATAGTTCATGGACCCTTATATCAATATCCTATAGAACCCTAAACCCTTAAAGGGGTCCTTAAAGGAACCCTATGTGGGTACGTGGACCCTAAACCCTACACCCCTAAACCCGTTTGAGGCTTTACACTTTCAATGGCTATGCCTTCGAGTCTTTTGAGTCTCAGGCTGAGGCTTTACCTACTGAAAGTCGGCTCCTTCCGGGTGCCAACCCAGACCCCCGGAAGGATCCAAAAAGTAGATCCATTAATGGGGGTTCCCATAAAGTACCCTTGGTAGTATAGGGCCCCAAATGAACCTGAGCTTCACGTAATCATTGGACCGATGAGTTTGCGGGTTTAGGGCTTCAGCAATTCTGGGACCAATGGGTTTAAGACTCCCGGAATACACCAAGTCGAAGCGATGTATCTGTAAATGCTGACCTAGTACTGACAATGACATGTGCCTTCGAACCATGCTGCACGTATCACCGTGTAGAACTGTTCACGAAGGGGACACTGCCCATTCACAGGAGAATCGGACAGCAAAGTTCCTGTGGCCACCGAAATCACAGACGCTTTCTCAGGATTTGAGTAGAGGAGGGGTCCCTACAGACTCAGAATAATCATAATTTTCACAGTGTTCATCATGCTAATAATGATACCAACTTTCCCAAGGATGCATATGATCCGTAAAGCTTGATTCAGCCGGTACTCGGAGTTCAAAAGTTGAAGCGCGATAGAATTCTCTGAACCCTAACCCTAAAGCCAGTTCCCAGCTCTGTAAAGCTTGACAAGTTGGACAATGGGCTTGTAGTCTGTGATAGTAGCGGTGTGGAGCGGTGGTAAGAGGTGGCCATGTGACAGGAGCTTTCCAAGCTTCAGCCCACAAGTAAGCTGCTGTAGCGGAACTGGCGGACCAACGCACGCATGCTTGACACCGTGGGGAGTGCGAGGGGGCGCGACAACATTCATGATAATGCGAGATCTCATAAGCGAGTGCAGAGTCATGGAAGCTGAACATCACTCATACCAAGAGTAAGGCTTTGATACGGAAAGTTCTACTCAAGCGCTGCTGGGCAAGGCGACGCCTCACACGGGGTCATCTGATCCAGAGGTCGCTCCTTGCCTGAGCGAAGACTATGTGGTATGTGAAATTGTGGGAAACGTCGGTATGCATGTGTATGTATGCAAATATAATCAAATATATGCGTATGTATGCATGCACGTGTGCATGAGGATATGTCTGCATGTAAGACGACCATATGTGAACTGTGCACACTTGCATTGCAGAAATGTGCATAGAATAATGTGTTCACGTTGGTGTGTACAGATGTTTGTAAACCTGACCCGAGACATGCATGCATGCGCATCCCCTACAGTACCTGCTTGCATACACAGATACATAGATGCATACATACATCCACTTGCACACAGACGTATATACATCGTACTCCATCCTGGATCTATCGAGCAGGGAGAGAGAGAGAGAGAGAGAGAGAGAGAGAGAGAGAGAGAGAGAGAGAGAGAGAGAGAGAGAGAGAGAGAGAGAGAGAGAGAGAGAGAGAGAGAGAGAGAGAGAGAGAGAGAGAGAGAGAGAGAGAGAGAGAGAGACAGAGAGAGAGAGAGACAGAGAGACAGAGAGACAGATCCTGGGCTCAGGGGCTCGGAACCAAGGCTTATTGCAAGTCTGGCAGCGCTTCGCGCCGCTTGCAGACGAGCATCTGTGGTCAAAGGGAAATGGTTGGCCCCACATCTGCTCTGACTGGTAGAACCTGAAGATGATAGCAGACATGAAGAACACCGCCGAAAGCTCTCATGTCGTCGTTCAGTGCCGTGTGATGAAGCCGTCTCAGCCAGGCACGGGCTGACCTTGACTCGATAGCCCGGCTCCTTGGAGTCATTCTAAAGTCGTTAGAGGAGTTTAGCCGGAAGGGGTCTAGGCCCATTCAGCCTGCAGGGCACCGGCCCGGGGGCCCGGGGTTGAGTCGGGGCCAGGTTGTAATCTTGGCCCCTTCGGCTTCAAGACGTCGAGGGGGGACTCCGGAAGGAAACTAGTTTGGCTCCCGAAAAGGGCTCCGCTTCTCTACTTCCATGGAAAGGTCTGAGGACCGGTCGATGCCATAATCCTGTAGCGTCAGCTCACGGCCCTGCACGCGGGGCCGCAGCACAAACCTTGTGTGTGAGGTCTTCTAGACCCCCCTTAGAACCATTACAAAACTGATGGTCTTAATATTCTCTTGAGCTTTATATGAACAAAAATTAAAAAATCTTGAGGACACCACAGTCTTGGGGGGATGCAGTTCTGAAAGAGCTACCTCCGAGGAAATCTCCTATGATATAATATGACCTAATAGATATAAGCCCCTTTGCACTCGACACTACCCGGAAACGAGATATGGCTCAGCTCAGCCAAGGGGCCTGTCAAACCAAAGGTATTTTTGCGAGTAGTTTCCACGCAGCGGCTTACGCCTCTGGGTCAGGCGCATCCTACTCAGAACTCGTTGCAGTTACATACTATCGATAGATACTGTATTAAAATATCCGAGTAAGTTTATACAAGTAGTAGAGGTATATTATTGCATCACGATTATATCACCAGCATCCGCCTGTATTCGGCGTCCAGCCGCCGGACTTCCGACATAAGGTGGTCATGCAGCTGGTCCACCTTGGCGAAGACTCCAAAACAACTCCGAGCTAGCGCTAAGATTGCTTGGTTGATGATTACTATGACGACTACTGTTACTCCTTCCGTTACTGCTATTCATACGACTACGCTATTGAGTAAACGTAGTGCAACCAGTGCCGTCGCTAGGACTGCCTCTGTCTTGCCAAGGATCCGTCCAGGTGTCTTCGACCCATGTCAGCTGCATCTCGAACTGGAGAGTTTCCGGGTGATCGAAGCCGAGCATAATCCTGGGCTGACAGGAAAACCCACTGCTTGTCGAAGCTGCTTTCGCTGCAAACAGGATTCCAGCGGTTCGCTACTACTGGGATTCACCTGAAACCCGGCTTCTTGCAAGTGGAAAGTCCTCTGAGACTTGCCCTCCACCGCTTTGTACAGCTCTTCCTTCAGGCTGGAGACGGTTCTTCTTCAGGGTCATGGGATTATGCTATAGGGCATGACGAAGTGGAGTGGCATTTCAGAACACGCTGCTGCTATAGTCTGCTAATACCTACTGACAGCAAGATCTGCAGAACTACAAAAGCATCAGATAAGAAACAAGTACAGACTCTTAGACACGCAGCTGCGGACTGCCTGACGAACGAACAAGCAAACATGCAGGACACCACATCCCAATGTATGTCTGAACAAGCGTTTTGTCACATACACATAGACACATACATACACATATACATATCGTAGACATATGTAATGCTGCCTATGTATTCGTGCCCACGACACGGCACTTGCTGTGCGTTGTTTCTCCTCTCTGTGTGTCTGCGCATGCAAGGATGCATGTATGGGTGTCTACTGGTTGTTTCTGAATGTGGGCATATAGCAGCTGTTCCTGCATGTGTTGCTTCTTGCCGAATGCTTATACAAATGAATGGCACGTGGATGTTCACTCCTTGCTGTGGAGAAACCCATCACAAAGATCAGGCCGTCAAACAAAGCCTCGACACTAGCTCCAGGAGGCGAGTTCCCATAATTAAGAGCCCTAAACCCTAAACCCTCAACCCCTGAACCCCTCAAAACCCTAAAATCCCTAAAAATCCTGAACCCCCGAAGAGCCCCCTTACTTGCCCCGCTCCTTGGCGCGAGGTCTCCTTCGCTCCTCCGCCTCCCGCAGCTTCCGCTCGTAGCTCTTTGGCATGGCGTCGAAGGAGGGGGGGTAAGGGGATCGCGATTGACGCAAACTAGCTTTTAAAAAACACACTAGCCTTTCTTTCTAAAACAAAGCAAACCAGCTTTTTCTACAAAAAAGTGTGGTTGTAGAAACTTCTCACTCTGGCCCAGATGATCCAAATGTTACTGCCTCAATTCTGAGATCTTTCCAGGGCCTCTTTGCGTGGCATGGCTTAGAGTGGCTATACAACCCCCACGTATCTCCGAGTCATCCCTAGCGTACACTAGATTCCCAAACATCAACACTACCTGTGTCTCGGTCTGCCTGCTGAGTTGGGGCTTTTGATCACCTCGGCCAGTGCTCGCTTTTAAGCCTCGGGTAGCACGTGACAAAAATATAGGGGCCGTAGTAGCTGCAGTAGGAAGTTTCTTTGTGGGGTAGACTATTGTGACTATAGTCTATAGCCGCTTTAGGAATTGCAAGGACCGAACCGCCGTGTCCTCGAGTTTTGGATTGAATTTTCCTCCAGGCTTCAGAGTCCTCTGTGGTTCAGGGCTTAAGGGTGAAAGGCGAAAAAAAAAAACATTCGCTTCGAAGCCCTTGTTGTAGTGTAATACGCCAAAAACCCACTCATGCTTATCATTAAAAGGCTCTACTACTGAGGAGGAGCTTCGATATGGCGCGGACCTGGCCGCTCCTTGGCATCGACGACTACCTGGAGCAGAGTAGCAGCCAAGCTCTGGAATGTCTGAGTTTTGTTGAAAGAGTCATTCCAGTTATTCTGGCCGGGGCATATACCTTAGAATAGGCTATGTTTTTCTTACTGAGGTCACGTTAAGTAACTAAGGCATCTGTGACTTGCTGTCAGCACTGATGGCTCCTTTTGATGATCGATCCGGTGCAGTTCAACTTTAAAATCGCCGGCTTGCCACCTCACCTTGCGAATTCACACCCTTCGGGTCCTTTCCGAGAGGTGGCAGTCAGCGCCGAGCAGAATGGCTAAGAGTCTGCGAAAGGCTTCTCGTCACAGAAGTGGAAAGCCTTGTATGACAGTATGAGAGGAAGGGTTCACTGCAAGCCACATGCGACACCGCAATGAATGCCCCTTGTTGCATCCAACTTTGATTCTCTTTTCCGTGTGGTTCTGACGTCGTATACCAGTATGCCCGCATCATTATCAATGTGGTGCTTCCTCCCTTGAATGGTCGAGCCACGAACTACGGCAAAACGTCCAACAAATGGAATCTGGCCGTCACAAGAATTCGAAAAATGCAAGAGGTGAGAAGCGTCTTCGGGAAACTTGCGGACCTTGGTCTTTGGAGCTTCAGATCAGCAAGCCCTGGCAGATTCGGCGAGAACTTGCCGGAACTGCGACAGCGGACAATGTAAAATGCCGATCCTCGGCCCCAACGTCTAAGGCCTATGGGCTGCTACCGCACTAGCCGAATTGCTTTTAATAAAAGACGAGACAGGTCTACAGTAGATCGAACATCTAAACCCTAAACCCTAAACCGTTCCCTTGCCAGTTCCCGGAGCTCACGATTTTCGCCGCTCAGCGCGCATCCGCCGGCGAGGCACAGTCCCTGGCATTACACCAGGATGCCTTTAAACTTTAGGGTTTAGGGTTTAGGGTTTAGGCTTTAAACCGACCATGGTGATGATGACGATGATGGTGAAGAAGAAGAAGAAGGTGCTGCTGCTTGGCACAATGAAGCTGATGATGCTGTAGACTGTAGACTATGTCGTGATAGTGAAGGAGTTACAAGTGCTATGAGAGTTCTGAAGATGTCGAAGCTGGTAATATAGGGGTTTCGGGGCCCAGTATGCTATAACTATAACAAGGAACCCCCCAAAGAATAGTGTAGGTAATTCTTTAAGCCCCTATAGTATAGGTTAAAAATCATCACCCTTAGGGGAGTAGGGGGCCATTATAGCTATATAATGAGGACTTACTAGGGAATATTTAACAGAGTACAACCACGTCCATCATCCCCGTCATCCCCATCTTTGGACCATTCGGGGCATTCCTCGCCTGCGGTCATGCCCTCAACCCGATGCTCAAAACATGTCCGGGCTGCCTGGTCCTCCACGTGCTTAGGGCAGTACTTTCGCTCGGAAGGCTTTGCATGCTTCCGGAGTCATGCCCAACTTCCTGCCATGCACTTCTGCAGTTCCCCGCTACCATTCTACGGACCATGGCGCAAGGCAGGGCCCAGGTACCTTTGCAACTAAGGACGGCACATGTTGACGGCATCGAACAGCTCGGAGATCTCCGGATCCTTCAAAAACTGCCCGCACGTGGAGATCATTGCCTGGGCTTTGAAGTAATAATGGTCCCCTTGAAGTAACAGGTCCCCCAAAAAAGTATTAAAGTATGGTACTCCAAAGCCCAGTTGCTAGGATGCCCTGCTTGCTGGCCTCAAAGCCAAAGCAGGGAGCCAACTGCAGCTGGATGGCGAAAGCAAGCTCATTTCGCCCAGGAAGCTGGAGAAAGCCCTTAGCTTCTGCTGTGCCGGATGCTTTTATGTCCGATTCCTTCAGCTTTGCAAGCTCCTGCTGGAAGTTTGGCTCGCTGAAACTGACCTGGAGGCTCTTGAGCAGTCTGATAATATCTCTCTTGCCGAGCACCGTCTTGTCATGACCCAGCGGCACGGCCGTTTGCTCCTTGCCAGGCACTGGCACCTCGCAGGCCACCAAGTGCTCCTGGATGATCTGCTGGTTCACCGACACATCCACGTCATCCAGAAACTGGTCCACGGCCAGGAGCATCTGCTCAATGCTTAAGTCCGTGGCGGGCAAGCCGTGCTGCGGAGCGATGGCCCACTGTGCATCGCGCACTAAAGCCGTTCGGGCTTTCTCGTACTCAACCGGTTGCAGGCAAGAAGCTTGCCGCAGTCTCTTCTGGAAGGCCGGTGACGAAAACTCCCGAAGGAGGTCTTGCTGCCAGGCCACGACCTCCTCTTTCAGAAAGGATCCCTTCGGAGATGCAGGCGCAGAGCTTCGAGGCGAGCCAGCTGCTGAAGTACTGGCGCTCGTTGGGGACAGGTCACACGCCAAGCCAATATACCCGCTGACTTTGGCGGCAGGCATCTTACAAAGCTGGGATGGAGAGGCAGGAAAGGAGAGCGGTGATGGGTGCCTGCAAAAGGCTGCAACAAGGCAGGCGGTGCTCAAGTTGTCAAGTGAGATGCCAAACCGCGTGTTCGAGATTTGGCAGCTTGGAAAGTCGCTGACGGCAGATTCAGTCTGCGAAGCCTCATCCTCGCCGAGTTAAGCGGTTTAGTAGCTACACTCACAAGATCCCACAAGCAGGCAAACACCTCAAACCTGCGTCTTACACAAGGAATCCAGCTCCGCCTGCGCTCAGCTGCTTCTGATGCCTTCTGCATGGCAGCTGGCCGCTAGTGCGTAGTCGGCAGGGTACAAATATTGCTGCCAACAAACTTACACTGAAGCATCCTACTCTGTCGGGACGCTCCACGGCGTTCCGGAGCCTTCTGACAAGGGTGCTTCGCCCATTTACCTTCTCGCCAAAGAGCCTCATGACTGCAGCAAGTCGGCACAGCAACTCTGCGACGAAGCTCGACTCAGGCGCAGTTCATGGTCGGGCAATAGCACGTTGCTGCTACTCTTCCGCCATGACTAGCACCCTAAACGAAACCTGCGAGAAGCTTTTGATTGTCTCGGAGTGTCGAGTAAAACCCGACACACACACAAAGGCTGATCCAGGGGGCACAAGTCCAAGTCAACTTTTTCTCGGCGCTGTACCCGCAGGCTCCGTTCCTTGCTGGCGACTGAAGTCCAAGCTCTGCGCAGTAAACCGAGCTCGTCTGAAGGGATTTCAGGGGAGCTTGAAGCAACTGCCAATTTATAGGATCGTCGAAGCAAACACCTTACTGCCAGCAAGGATTGAAACGCTCGCTTTGGGCGGCGACACCGTGCTACAAGAAGAATGGTGAAGGTACCAACAACGTGACCCATCGCACATCCACTAAGATACAACTGATAACTTCTGGCCAGTTGCGAAGCTAAAGACAGCATGCAACAAAACATCAGATGTGATGACGGTCTTTGACCTACTAGTACCCCCAAAACGAGTGCCCGCCAACATTCACGAAGGGCCCTTCTCTTATACACTCACCGAATCTCTGATGAAGTCTGCCTCAAACCTAAGCCGTAAGCCCTAATGTCCTGTTAGTACCTTCTTGCACTTCGGGCTGTTTCACAAGACCCGATCTTGTGCCAGCGCATTGCAAGAGACCGACAGCCGTCGGGTCTAGGACGAAAGAGATCTCCTTGCGTCAAGACCAGGACATTCATGTCTCATAGAACATACGACCATGACTACAGTAAAATAGTATGCAGATCTGCAGAAAAGTGAGGGCGCCAAAGCCTGTCCGGCAAACACAGGAAGCCTGTACAAATACACGAATTCCC